>PISX010027751.1:0-22557 GCA_004024625.1 Mellivora capensis | reverse complement strand
CTTGAATTTTAACTCTATATGAATATTAGCAAATAAAAGTAAAGAAAAGAATGATCTAAACTAAAGTGAAATTAAAAAAATATATATAAAAAATAGAAAAGCAAAAGAAAAACATGGGTATATGCATCAAAAAGTTCAGGTTAGAAGGTTATTATGGAATTTGATGTACTGGACGTCTCACTGTGATGGTAAATAGGCTAAAAAAATCTATTTAACAAATAAAAAAGATTAAAAAAAATTTTTTTAAAAGAACCAGAATAATGGGAACGAATTAAGAATTAAACGTATCTATGAAGTAGTAGTGATTGTTGTCTTCTCGGAGGGTTGGCTTTCTGGGGGAGGGGCCTGCCGTGTGGGTTTTCAGGTGGTGTTTCCTGCATTAAGTCCTCCTGCCCCCCTCCAGGGGGAGGGCTCTGAGGAAACCCGGCCTTTAGGCTTTTGTTCTCTGGAGGTTTTTATGTCTGTTCCTTTGTTTTCTCTCCCCTCTTGGCAGCACCGGATGGTTCTTGGAGGTTTAGAGGAAAGCAAACTGCACCCAGACCTCCCTCCCAGAGAGAAGCCCCAGTCCGTTCCGTTCCCCTCTGGGTGCTGCAGAGCAGGTTCCCAGCCGCAATCTCTGGGGACACCTGTGTGTCCTGCTTGTACTAAAAACCACAAGTGGCAGCTGTCTGGGCAGCTCCAGACCGCCAGAGAGGTTCCAAGCAGGGAAGGCACACAGAGATTTTCCTGCTGGCCGGAGCTGAGAGCGATCAGACTTTCTGGGTCCTAAAGATCCCCCCGCTGGTGCCTGCGCGCCTCTCTCAGGGGAGGGGGTAGAGTGCATCTCAGGCTCTGCTAGCGCGGCGAGGCACACAGGTGGGGACTGCAAAAGTCTGTTTCTGCTCCTGGAGGGTCCCAGCCCCTGCCGCACGCCAAGCGCCCTTAGGAAGTCTCCTCACAGCTCAGAGACCAGGACCTGGTTTCTCCGCTGCACTCTCTCTGGCTCAGCGCCAGGGGTGTCTGCCCTCCATGGGGGGACTTAAGCCCCTGTACCTAACAGTTCCAATTCCCACAATTTCACCCTACGATCTTTTCTCTTTTTGAGTGCTTTTTATTGGTCTTCAAGTTAATGCTGGTCCCCAGTCGTAGGGCACTCTCATATTGGGGTATTACTTCCCAATGCGTCTCCTCTGGTGGCTCCCTCCCCCTTTTGTTTATCTTCCGATACCAGTCCGGTGTTCCCGCTCCACTTTACCTGCCCACTGGCGTCTTCTGCCCCCGTAGAGATCCTGACATGCCACTGGCGTCTTCTGCCCCCGTAGAGATCCTGACGAGTAGAATTTTGATCTCAGGCTGATTTCATGAGTGATCGGAGTTCCTTGGTAGGTAATCAGCTCACTTTAGGGGACAGGTTGAACCAGAGCCTCCTCCTAGTTCCCCGCCATCTTGTCTCCCCGCCTGTTTAATGGATTTATGTCTAATTACTGGTGGTTGCTAGAGGAGAGAATTTAGGAATAATAAAATAAGAAATGTGAGGGAAATATAAAAAGTTAATGTCCATTCTCTTCAATATATATCTCCTGACACTGTTAACCCTGTTGCTCCAAAAATACTCTTGAATCTTTCTGTTCCAATTCTCTCTTTCCCCTTCTCTTTCTGCCTCTAACACACACATGCAAGTGCATACACACACGCGTGCCATGCTGAGGTTGTGTGTTATGCCTACTCTGGTAACCTGGTGAAAATTTTTGAGAAGCACTGTGGTGAGCATTCCAAAAAGCACTGAATACAGTGGAGTGCTGCTTATTTGTTTACTGTGCTTGTAATACAGCTTGTATTTCCAAATAGATTGCAAATTTATGAGAATATATGAGTGCTCACACCTCATATACTATTTTTTCTGTTGCACACAGTACTGATTCTCATTCACATTAGTTTTGGCAGACTGCTGGCACATGAGAATAGTTCATACATTCGGAATACCCTTCTGTTGCACAATCTTCTACCATTTACTCAGAATCATCTGAGTTTCAGGTGGAGCCAGTTCTCCCACTATGCAGCTCTGCCCCTTATTTGAGTTATTGTTTTGAAAAGAGAATATCATTATTTCCATTTCACCACTGGAGAAAATAAGCATGTCTTAACTTTTACAAAGATAGCAAACTGAGCCACAAATAATTATGGAAGTAACCACTATATATATATATATATATATATATATATATATATATACACACACACACAAATACTATATATAGTATTTGTGTATATAGTATTTGTGTGTGTTTTACAGTATACATATATACATATACATATAAAGAAATAGCCTAATGAAACTGAAGTTCTAAAATCAAATTACCCAATGGGAAAATAGTGTAGGGGAGCAAAACTTTTTCCTTACTTCCTTCTAGGTACTTTGGCTGGCCTAACAATTAAATTGACCTAAGACAAATTAACAGAGCAAAAAAAAAATTAATATTGTGCATATGGAAACTCTAAAGCAATGCGGCTTAAAGAAGTAACTAAAGCAGGCAGCCTTTATGCCTTTTAAACAAAGAAAAAATATATTTGTGAAGAACTAATAAAAGAGTTTGGGCTTCAGGTAATAAATTAGTAAAAAAAGTAATTGGGCTTATTTATACCGCTTTCTTGGCCCTAAATTCTCTATCTCTAATGGTAAGAATGCCTTCTACTCTCCTGGTAAAGGGAGAGTACTTTCGAATGGGAGACAGATTATCTGTTTTTAGGAGAACCAAGGAATGTCAGAATGTTATTCTTGCACTTTTCTTAAGTAACTTTAATTCAAAATAATCAGTAGCTTATTTTGCAGTGGCGTATTCTGCTCCCCTTCAACAGAAAGCAATATAATACACTATTACCTTTGAATAAACTGACATTTTGGTGACTACCCAATTTGGCATATAAAATACTTTCGTTTGTTTTTTCAGTATTCTGCCAAAGACTTTGACTGTAATACATTATTTATGTGTCTCCGTACTATTCATGCATCCCTGGGGTACAGAAATCTTGTTTTTCTGTGTCCTCTATAACTAGTTCAGTGCCTGGCATATAATAGGTGTTCTAGAAATATCTGTTGAATGTGTAAGTTCATATTCAGTCAGGGAATATTTTCGTTTGGCCACTGAATCAGTGTTGTCTTACTTATCTAACTCACTGAACAATCTTTTTTTATATTCTATATATCTTGGCAATTACAAGATAATGAGTTTTCAAAGACCTTAAAGATCATTACCTACATACTAAATTAAAATATGTGAATAAAATAAGTAACTTGGTATTTTCAAATGTTTAAAGAATAATTAGGATTTTGACAAGTGGGGAAAAAAGTGTGGAGAAAGGGCACAATGGAGTTAAAGACATCGAACAATTAAAGTGTGGTGCTTCATCAATGAATAGTAAGATTACTAGATAATCAATTGTTTGAAAACTAACTCTATTTGTACAACAGTGAAGTTGTAAATTCCTGTCTTGAACTCAAAAATGTGTTCATAGCTTGAGATGCAGATGTGAATAACTCACCCCTGGAGCAACACAAACAAGAGGAAGGAGAGAGCCAAGAGAGAAGCATAAAGAATTTAAAACTTCAAATTCAAAGACCTGAGAAGAGACCACAGAATTGGAGGAGGAGGAGACAGGGCACAATAAAAGATGTACAGATGTGAAAGAAAGGGAAAGAAGATTGTTTTCAGGAAGAAGTTGACAGGAAAAAAAAAAGAAATCATTTACAAATTCCTATCTGGGGCACCTGAGTTGCTCAGTGGGTTAAGCCACTACCTTTGGCTCAGGTCATGATCTCAGGGTCCTGGGCTCCCTGCTCAGCAGAGAGCCTGCTTCTCCCTCTCCCTCTGCCTGCTGCTGTGTCTACTTGTGCTCTCTATTTCTCTGTCAAATAAATAAATAAATATATAAATAAATAAATATCTAAAAAATCCCCCAAATTCCTGTCAGCAGTGCATTTTGAGAAGCAGTTTGTGTATAGAAAACAAGGACAAAGCTAGATCTCAAGAATTCTAGAAACTGGCATCACGTAGATGGAAGTGAAAGCAGTAGAGGGAGAAGCACCATTACCAGAAGTTCTCTTTTCAAAATGGGAAATCTTGGATGTATATTAAATGGATGGGGGAAATTAGCATGAGGGGAAACTGAAGGTAAGATGGAGAGAATAATTAATGGGGCCAGTTTTCAGAGACACTGAGAAATAGACAAGATGAAATGAAGCATTCAAGTGGTGGATTTTTCTAAAAGGAGCAGAGATGATTATTCTGAAGCTAAGGAAAATAAAGTCAGTATGATGAACATCCTAAGAAATGCTAGTATAGAAAGGAGTTAAGGTGGTTTTTAAATAGTATGTTAAAAGCATTTTTAAATTGGGTGTTATTAAAGAATTTCAGATTTTTTTAAGTTCTGAAGAGGCACCTTGGAGTTCAGGGAGGAGCTGTGGACTTCCCAGGAAGCCCTGCTGTGATTTCCAGACTAAATACTTGGAGTGAGAACCTACATACATTAACTTCTCCCAATCTCTCTGATTCTCATATTCTTCCATTTTAGAAAGAGGTTGTAATAGATGTAGAGACATGCTGCCCAGATTCTCCTTCAAAGAAGGACTTGTCCTGGTTGATGTCAGCTGTCAGCCCCTTCAATGACTTCCTTAGTTATAAGCCAAGGGGACAGCCCTGATGCAATGATTGATGGAAATAGGGGCAAAAAGGCCTGGTCATTTTCTCCAATATGAGACTTTCCCAACTTTGATGGGACGCTTTAGTTTTAGAGCTTGCTTGGCATTAACCAAAGTTGTGTGGGTTTGCTATGCTGCTGGACTCTTGCCTAGTCTTGCTGCCTCTTCCTCTCCTCCAGATGTGTTCATCCTAAGGTAACCCTCTCAAAAACTTCTATTAAATTCTGATTCATAGTCACTTCTGGAGAACGCAACTTGTCAACACCAAGGTTGCTGTGAGGATTTAAGGAGGTAGCAATGAAAATGAAACTGTTTTACACTGAGTAGGTGCTCATAAATATTATTGACCATGGTTTATTTATAGCTCCTATTTCATAAATAGGCAGGATACATTCTTCTGAATCTTCTAAACTAATTCATTTTAATTAAACATTTTCTAAAGTTATTTTGTTATATCTACTTTATAAGATGCCAGTGGTCTTTCACTAATTTTTCTGGGAGTGTGAATGAGTAGTTTTGAAGACTAGTCTGTGACCAGGTTTTAGGTTGAGTCTGTGGCTGTAATTAAAGGTGAGTCTTTGCTAAGAGGTAGAAATCATGCTGTATTTGGGATTTGTGATAGGAGATCACATAAGATGTGATAGGAGACCAGTTTACAGCTAGATTTATAAGGAAAGCCTATATCCAAGGAAGAGTATGAGGAAAACAGGAAAGTTTCACCCCAGAATTGTCAGTGACTTTATCCTTTTGGGAAGACAGTGGTTAAGGAGCACAACAGCTTAGCCTCCCATACTGATTCCAATGTCATACTTACTCTAAGCTGTGATTATTATGACTAAGGGAGTTTTCATTCTTTCTTTTACTCCTATCGCTAAAGATTTGTTGTCAATAGCAATCCATTCAGGTGCAGAGTCTAATGTTTCAAGAACTACAGCTTCCCTGAAGTGAATGGAGATTCATAGCTGATAGAAATCCATTGCCGAGAATGAGTTCACACCAGCAAAGTTATAACTCCATTCAAAGGACCCACAGTTCAGCCTGATAGTGTCCTCCCGAGAAGAATAGTTTCCCATTTAAGCAACAGGATATGAAGAAAGGTAAGGAAATGGTTGCTTTGTCAATATTTCTCAATGGATTTCCTTTGGATAGCTATGACCTACCTCTGTTTTATAAATCATCTCAAAAGTTAACTTTTGAGTTCATGCTGAAATATATCTCTGCCAGGAACAATCTGCCACTGATAGAAGAGTTGACACAAAGCATTTTTTTCATCTTCAGTCAGGATAATCTTGCTTCTCTTTGACATTTCCCACTATCTTGTTTGGTCTGATTTCGCCAAATGGACAAAAAGATCTGAGAAAAGCAACAGCTCACGTAATGAATGTATTAGGGAAAAAAAAAAAAAAAAACCTAAACACAATATCATTTAGGTTTGTGTGACTTCTCCACAAAAGCTGTCTATAGCTCTAGAGATTAAATCTTGAACTATGTGTATCTGATGGGAGAACAATTTGTCAAATGAGTGAATGTAGTTAATACACAATGCAGAAAAAGGGATCTATTTGATCTTTTCAGGAAGTCCCATGATCTTATTACAGCTATATCTGAATGAGTCTAAAATTCTTGATAATTGATGCAAACCCCCAGATGATTCTATACCTAAGAATGTACCCATCCATTTAATGCTTTCTTTTTAAAAAAATTTTCCACATAACTTGTCTGACTGTATTACAAATATTTCCATACTAAATATTTAATTATACACCTATTTATATGGAATAAAACTAACAAATTAGAAAAAAGCACGCTATGAAAATTGTGAAAATTCAATCTCCCTCCCATTTCTGGTTTGGGACACAGTCTTCCCATCAAAGGTAACTACATTTAGAGCTCTTCTGAGCAAATACAAATTAACACATGCACACTTACACACAGACACATATTTCATTTCTCCTTCTACAAATAATAACACACTATACTTCCTATACCGCACTTTGAATTTTTTTTTTCTTAACAAAATATCCTTGATTATGAAATAAGAAAGTTTTAAAAAGTTGCTATGTTGTAGAGAAATGTATAAAAACATTCTGGAGCACCTTTTAATTTTTTATTATATTAATCCTTCATAGTGAGGCTTGTGATAATTATAATCATTTCTTGGGTAGAGAAAGGTTTAACTCTTGCTCTATTTATATAGATTTGGTTTGCAGGTTTGCTAAGCTACTCTGTCTAAACAATTCAGTGATAAAAGAGGGCTTTGCTACTTTTTCTCCACTTCTGTCTTTCCTTTCCCCTTGATATCATTTCATATATTTATTCAATAACAGTTGGAAGAATGTCAGTCTTGAACCAGGCATTTAATTAAGTGTTGATGTGGTAGAGGTGGTTCAAGCAGGAGGAGGAATGAGGGGACTATTAAAAAGCAATATCAACATAAAATCCACAGTGACATAAATCGTAAAGTATGCTTAAGACAGACACATTGATCATACAAGGGTAGTGGCTTCTTTTTCCTGAATAAGTCAGAGAAATCTTGGGGGAAAGAAAAAAGAAAAAAAAAAAAGCAATACTGGAGCAGAGTTTTGGAGAGAGATACTTTCTAATGAAAAAAGACAGGGAATGGCCTTATAAGTGGATGAAGTTACATTCAAGGAGCACACAGTTAAAAGGAGGAAGAGGAACCAGAGCAGGAGGAGGGGAAATAAAACCAAAAGGCAGCATGTTATCTCTGGAAAGTTACACATATTTAGAAATGGCTCAAGGTTAAAATTCAAAGGTAGGAAGAAGCACTGGTGAAACAGATGGAGAGATGAAGAAAGGACTGAATTTATTTAGACAATGGAAAGTATGCACAGACAATATTTGGTAGTGAAAGTAATGTCCCACTGAAGTATTTTAAGCTGCAGATAAAGGCATTTGATTTTTGTTTAAGTAAAATAACTCATACAGTTCAGTGGAAAGTGGCCTAAAAGAAGAGATTTGAGACAGAAAAAATATTTAGGGGACAGTTTCTTGTGGTTCAGGTGATAAGGATCTGAGTAAAGATAGAAACAACGCGACAGTGACAAAGCTCTTTGGAGCAATATTTAATAAAAACCATTGGAGTTACTGACTACTTTTAATAGGAGAGTGTGAGGGGTAAGAAGAAATGGAGGATAGCTCCCAGGTTTTGGTATAGGAATTCAGTGGGAGGTGATAGTGAAAATCTTCACTTTGGAGAGGATTATTAAGTTATATACTCCATAGGGAGCATCATGGCCACACCACATTTTGAAATGAGATTTTTGCAAAAAATAAATAATATTAACTATTTACTCAAGTATATGAGAATTACTTTTTATGTGTAAGCGGTCCTCATTAATAATTTACAAAATATCTGCCACACGAACTGAAGATATATCTTGTTTGAGTCAGGAGAAAAAACAGTATGTCTTAGTTCATCCACTTATTTTAGAATAATGGGAAATTAAAATTGAGAGATATTATATATAACTTACCATCTCTATTAAATAAATATATTCAGTTACCACAGGCTTACAGTTACCACTCTTTGTATTTTACAAAGTACCTCAATTTAAGCACATGCTAGTCTGCTGAGTGGTTGCCATGATTTTAATCTAGCTCTGCCATAGGTTAATACGGTTGTCTTTGACAAGTCATTTAGATTTCTATTTCTTCCTTTAAATAAAAGAAATCATAAAAACTACCCAAGCTGCATCAGAGGTATGAATAATTGTGATAATACGAGGATAGAAACAAAATACCTGAAAGGGCATTATTCATGAATGAGAAGGCACGTTTGTCTGGTCCTAGGTGGGCTAAAAGGTCAAACCTGAAAATTACATTAAGTCAGATGTCCCATTAGCAAATTACTGACTAAGATATAATTTACCTTTAGTGTCCGAAGTATCTACACAAGGAACTGATAGACATGTACTAGTGGGAGCTCCAGGGTAGGAAAAATTTTGACATCAGAAAAACAGCAAAGTCAAATATTTAGGTTGATTAAAGAACTTGTTAGTGACTGCAAGGGATTTAGGTTAAATGCAGAGATCAGTGGGAATATTTTCAAGAATTTGATAGTGGGATTAGGGTTACACAGCTGGCTAGGCTAAGGTATGGGGTCAGGCTCCAGTCCAGAGGGTAATTTGAATGTAAGCACTCCAGGCAACAGGTGTATTAAACAGATTGTGTATACCCAAAGAGAGTTCTGTAAAGAGGTTATAAGTCAATATTCAAGTTACTAACTCTGTTAGTCAGTTCTTATGTTCAGTTTCATGTAATAGAAGCTACAAACACCATGGACCTAAACAAGATAAGAGGTTCATCTCATAATAAGGTAACAAAACATTTGGGAAGTAGATAACATAGGACTGATGGAATGGCTCAAGTGTGTAACAGCTGAAAAGACTATAATTCTCATGGAAACTCTTTTGAGCATTATTCAAGAATGTGGCAGAAACAAGCAGTATTATTCAATATTCACAACTACTGGTAGAGCATGGACATAGAACTAATCAGAATAGATACTTGGCCAATCGATACTTGGGCCAGTATCAGAATAAATACTGGGCATAAACAACCAATAAGACTGAACTAGGATATAGCAGGTGATTATCAGCTCTGGCGGAATTCAGATTTTATATTAGTACTTCTGACAGAAAGGAAGAAGGGAAAACAACAAAAGGATATGTATTAACTGAATTAGCACTCATTCTAAAATAAATTTTCCAGATATACCTATTTTGTGACTTCTGCATATCTCTCTCATAGGTCAAATTTTGTTATAGCACAAAATCCAGCTGCAAGAGAGTCTCAGAAATATAGGACTGAGTATTTTGTTTGTTCTTAATTCCTTGTTTATTTTTGCTGGTTTATTTTTCAGTTGGGCATATTGCTGCCTGCCAACCACCACTGCCCTCCTCCCCCAAATCAGAGTTCTCTTACTAAAGAAAAAATAGAGTAGTGGATATTGGGTAAGCATGTCAGAAATCCAGCCCTTTCTTCCAGTGATGACAACAGCAAAACACCCATTTTGATATAATGACAAAAAATTCAAAAACTCTTCCAGACTTCAGCCCTGTTTCTCTCAAGTCACTGAACCAATGTCAGTGACCATTTTTATGTGGACTCACAATAATATAAAAATAAAACAAATCCTAGTCAATCACGACTATTTGATTTATCTATGATATGAGAGAGAGCACACTCCCTGAGTAATAAATACACTGCCCAAGGGGTCTGTCAACTCCAGACAGTCTATAAGTAGGCCTGATTATAAACCTGACTCCACTAAGTCCTAGAAGGAAATTTCTCAATATAATGCTAGGCCGGGTTCTCTGTCTCAAGACAAAGGGGCTCAGTTTTCGAGACTAGGCTTTCATTGTTGGCTGCTAGGTGAAGCTTGAATAGACAGAGGCTGAAAAAAAGTATACAACTTGGAATTTAGGCATATCCTAAAATCAGAGACCTGAAATTTAAAGCAAAATTAAAGCAAATTAAAATTAAAAGCAAAAAAAAAAAATTAAAGCAAAAAGATTCTAGTGCTTGTAAGGGTAGGAATATATGGTAAAATAATTGAAGTGAAATATGAACTTCCCAAGTTATAAATCAATCAGTCATCAAAGATACAAGTGCATTGCTATATTTGGAGTTTCAGTCTAGCCAAGAAAATGTGGTATTTATCCAGTAAAAAAGGACATTTAAAAGTAAGGAGGAAATTGATGTTGGAATCTTAGTCACAGGGAAACTGGGATTTAGTTGAAGAAATTCTCTCTATAGAGAGAGTTTAGGTTATAGGAAAGAAGCTGAAATAACTGAGTCCAAGGTAGGAATTCACTGGATAGAAGCTCAAATGACTGAGTCTATGGCAGGAAGTCTCTCTGTGGCAGAGGCCCATAGAACAAACCAAATGCACTAAAAACTTGGGAATTACAACAGAATCTAGTCAGTGAAGACTGAGACACTAGGTTATAAGATTTAATACTAAACTCTTAAGAGTATACTATAGAATTCCTTAGAATCTTTTTTGAGTTCTAGTGTTGGCACAAGAACTGGGGACAGAACAGAAATAAACTTTCCAATAGAGGTTAAGTGGCTTGATAATGTGGATGGGAGTAATTGGGCATGCAAAGTCCAAGCAGGCCATTACAACTTGGGCATCATTTTATTACTTTCAAGATACTGAGATACAGAATAACCAAACATTTTATAATGTGTATTCCAAATTCTATTTTAGGTTGGTGTAGGAAACAGTTGTATATAAATTGAAATATGCAGGAGTTCATATCTGTATGAGAAACCTTAATAAGAAACTGCTATACTGTATGGTTATTATCACTGAATTCCAATTTAATTTGATTTTTAATACCATTTTAACAGTGCTCATTAAGGCAAATAAAGCAGTGGAATTCAACCTGTTAACGAGCAATCAGAATTGATAACAACAACAAATATAGGTCAAGAAAGGATATACCACGGACTCTGTTTCTATGCCCCTGTTTTAGAGCAGCAATAGAAATTACTGGGAATCTGGAAGGGTACAAAGATATAGAAATTTATGAGGCACCTGGGTGGCTCAGTGGGTTAAAGCCTCTGCCTTCGGCTCAGGCATGATCCCAGGGTCCTGGGATCAAGTCCCACATCGGACTCTCTGCTCAGCAGGGAGCCTGCTTCCTTCTCTCTCTCTCTGTCTACCTCTCTGTCTACTTGTGGACTTTGCCAAATAAATAAATAAAATCTTTTTAAAAAATAGATATAGAAATTTAACCACAATTAGAAAGAAATTGATGGAAACAAACACGAGATAGAATTGCTATGAAATAAATGTGTAACTTTCCACCTTTATAGTTTAAGGCTTTGCTATCTCTAAGCATCTTTTTTACAAAATGAAAATGACCTTGACAGTTTCACACTTTATCATCCACTAACATATTCACGTGAAAAACTACATCAATTCAATTCAGCAAGACTATTTTTATCACTAATAAGTTAATCTGGTATAAGATCCCACCCAAGGTCTGACATCTCCTGGTATTTAACCCTAATACTTCGTATGTGGCCTGGCCTAAGTGACTCACTTTTAACCAACAAAATGTGGCAAAGCTGATGGATTGTCACTTCCATGATTAGGTTACAAAAGAGAGTGACTCCTGCTAGCACTCTTTCTCTACTGTCTTCTTGGCCTATACTCTTTTGATTAGCAAGCTGCCATTCTGGAGAGGCCCACATGGCCCATGCAGAACAGAGAGCAGCCTCTAGTTCAGCAGTTCTTGATAAACTAAATTCTGCTAACAACCACATGCTCTTGGAGCAGATAACTTCCCAGCTTGAACTTTGAGATGATTCAACCTGAATAGACACTTGGTTTGTATCCTTGTGAGAAACCCTGAAAAAAGGACCCAACTAAGCTATATACAATTCAAGACCCACAGAAACTGAAGATAATAATTGTTTTTAATCTAAGCTTCTACAATTGGGGTATTTTGTTATGCAATATTACATAGGAAACTAACACTGACATGCAGGAATAGAAAGAAAGGTTTCACTATCCAGAAATTCTCAGTACAGATAGAAACATTCCTGAGACCATGACCAGAGTTCAGCCTATAATAAAATTCCTTATATAATTTGTGTTATAAATAACATATATAATGTAAATATATAATATCCATATATAATAAATTATATATATATATAAATTTAAATATATAGAAAATATTTTAAAGGTACGGTGGTATCAAGCATATTTACATTTGTTCTACAGAGAATCATTATGAGTGTATCAAATGGATAGAAGCATCTATGGTTGGAAGAACAGGGGAAGCACTTTTGGCTACAGTGTCAGGCCCATGGGGGGTGAGATATTTGAATGTAGGCTAGAGAAATATGTTAAAGGAAGATGATGCAATACTGAATAGTTTGAGAATACTATACTTTTCAAATGAAGATTGTTTTCCTTCTTGCTTGCCAGGTGTAATCTGACTAGAGAAGAGGGACAAACAAATAATAGGCATTATCTAGACATGACAAAATTCACACATATCATCATTTGGAGATGGGAGGCTTTTGTTGGACCTGAGAAACTAGAAATTCACATAAAAGGAGGACACAGTTTCAAAAAGATAAAGATATCTAAAAGGAGAAGAAACTTGAAATACACAAGAAAATGGTTCAATAGAAATAAAATGAAAGAAATAAGACAGTCCTTCTCATCAAGATTTTCAACTTCTCCACCTGCCTGTGAGAAAGCCACCCATAAAAATAGAACTATAGTCAAACACATTCATGAGAAAGAGAATTTGAGGGGTGGCACATCCCTTAGAACTACCCTTCCTCATGAGGGTGCCACACTTTCAAAGAAGCACTGAAAATAAAGCCATCAACTTAATGGGTGAACTCAAAATTATGCCATGAAGATAGGTGAAATAAGAGAAAATGTGGGGAACAAAAAACAAAAGATTAGTAATTGGGGACACTGTGTCTTATGTATACCAAAAGCTGTCACATGGAAAAAAGGTGAGAACTGTTTATGGGTCTGGCAATGTAGGGTCCCATGACAAGGATGCTGCAAAACAACTCACAATTAAAAAGCATGTGCAGCATATTATGCACTAGGATAGATACTGGGAATACAAATGTGAATGAGATGGAGTCCTTGGTCTCAAGGAATTCACAATCTAACTGGAAAGACAGATAAATTACTGATAAGTGGAAAGAGGAGTTCAGAAACTGACTGAGAGGAGGACAGAGGTAAAGTTCGAGGAGAAACTCCCATATAGAGACAAAGAAAATATGCAGATATTAGAAGATTTCCTGCTTTGTTAGGTACAGCAACTTGAAGCAGTAGTAGGAATCATGACATAATCATTGTTTCAGTGTGCTGAGGCTTCCCTTGGAGCAGAGGTTGTGAAGCTCTGAAGTAAACTGAAGGAAGTGTAACAGAGACTCAAGACCCTTTTCTTCCATTTGACATTAGAAATCCAAGACAAGATGGGACTACTAAAGCTGTGGTACCCAGATGAAAGTTGGACTACCTGGAAAGACCTCAGCAATGGCAAGAATGGAGTGTGATACATCACCTTGCACAGTTCTCAAAGACGCAGCTCATATAAGGAATGGATGTTTTAACTTACCCACTCACCAGTCTTTTCTCTCAGAAAATCTGAGTGTGTTGATAGCATTATATGGATTTGGTATGATACAGAAGACCTTACCGAGACTTCATGCTGAGGCCATGTAGCATATCAGCACATCTCTTAAGAAAAACAGCTTTCCTAAGGTGAACAGTACTCACTATTAATAAAATTGTATATTTTCATTGATATTCTTCTATTATTTCTCAGAGTGAATGACGATTGGCAGCAAAGGATAAGCATTCTTGATATATCATAAGATTAGTTTCTAGATCTCACAATATTCCTATCACCTAATCATCTTGATTCCATAGCTGCTAACTACTTTTGTGGTTTAATATTAATATACTCTGAATTTATTCTAAGCCTAGATTTCTGATACTATAATTCCAAGCCCATTCCCAATCTGTTTCACTACTCTTCTCTGCCCTATTTTTGATCCTCTGTCATTGATTCAGCTTTTTGGGTTTCGGATCCACGCCCTTTCCCCACTGCCTGCCTGCCTATTTCTCAGAGGCCTTCACTTTTACTAAGAGCACAAAGAACACATTGGGCTTTGCAATCAGACCTAGTGATTTTAGTCTTGGCTTTCCAGTTTGAGTGATGTGCCACTTTAAGCAAACCATGTAAACCATTTTTCTCCTGGGAAAATGTTAAAAATAAAAGCATTCAAAGTGTCTAGTACATAGTAGGCACTTTGGAAATGTGAGTTATTTTCATTCCTTATTTTCCCAATCTTATATAAATCATTCTGATGGAAATGCTTAACTGTGAGAGAGAGGGAAAAAGGAGTACAGTACAATTTCTGAAAAGAACTCACCATTCTGATGAACAATTTATCTGTCAGAATGAAGAATGGTATTCACCACATTCTTTCATACTAAGAATGGTTGCTCTCTAGGAGCTGTGGTGATGAAAGGAACATACCTTCTCATTCACTTGCACAGTACAACATGCTGCTGTCAGGTGAGGGTTTCCACAGGAACAGCAGAGTGGCTGCTGGGGCAGGGGTACATGGGAATCTCTTTACAGAGCCTTATTCTTCCCCTTAGCAGTCAGTGGCAGTCCTGGGTCTGGTTAAACCTGTAATTTGACAGACATTAATTTGAAGCTGCATGAATTCCAGAGGAACCAAGCTCAAAGCAAGCCTTCAACTTGTAGTCTTCTAAGTTCAGGCAGAAAGAGGGGAGGGAACTTTGGACATGTATGTTGTGCCAACAGGAAATCACAGAAAGTGTCAATCTCCCATTATTCACTTAAATCGATACTTGAGGCTAGTAAAGCCAACAGAAATATTGTGCATTTGTACTTAATTATTGACTTAAAGTCCTTGGAGTAAGGAGGTAGTGGGAACCTAGGTCTATCAACCTATGAAAGTTATCCCTTTCTAATTTCTAATTTCTAATACTTTCTAATTGATAGATGGTCATGTGGACTTCACCATTTCTAGAATTGGGAGCTCCCTCTTGGTAAAAACAAAAACAAAAAACAAACCACAAATGGCCCATTCCACTATTGGATAGCTTTAGTTGTTTTCCTCAATTTCATTGCAACTTGCTTCCTTCTATTTTCCAAGCAGAAGAGTAACAGTGATAATGATATCCCTGGCCATGTTGCATTGAAGGTGAGTATAAGTGTGGGATAGGGAGCCTGTTAATCTTGGATATAAGATACTGCTCACAAATCTTTTTGGTTGTTAATGTCCATCTTAAGAGGGTTATTTTTCTCATTTTCAGAAATATTTAGGTTCTCCTGTGTCCCACAATTATGCCTCAATTTAATATAGCTCATTTCTCAAACAGCCTTCTGGACCATACCTGAGTTCTATCAGATTTTTGACAGTTTCTTAATCCCCACCACCAACCCTGCTTTTTGAGGAAGAGAGATGTAATGCAGAAAAATTTTATTTTCTATAGCTATGGATCAAGTCTTTGAAAAGCCTGAAAAACTTATTTGAATAATCAAAGAAAGCTAATTTTGAGAGGAAAAATACCTGAATCAAGTTTATCTATAACTGTTTGTCTATTCCAAACACAATGAATTCTTAAGTTTTATTTCTCTAAGTCTATGTATAGAATATGTGTGTGTGTGTGTGTGTGTGTGTGGAGAGAGAGAGAGAGAGAGTCAGAGAGAACAGAGACAGAGAGAGAAGGGGCACATCTGAAATACATATCACAAGAAAAAATGGCCTTAGTTATTCAGGAAAATGATAGATTTTTTTTTAAAGATTTTATTTGTTTATTTGACAGAGATCACAAGTAGGCAGAGAGGCGGGGGTTGGGGGGAAGAAGCAGGTTCCCTGCTGAGCAGAGAGCCCGATGCGGGAGATGTGGGACTCAGTCCCAGGACCCTGGGATCATGACCCGAGCTGAAGGCAGCGGCTTAACCACTGAGCCACCCAGGCGCCCAAATGATAGATTTTTAAATAATCACATTGACTTTCCTCTATATTGTTTCTTTAGTCACTGAAAAGGCCTATTAATTCGAGAGCAGCCTGGTAAAAATAAGCAAGACTACTTTGGCAAGTTAATCTTAGATAGCTAGAAGGACATGGATAATATGCCCAGAAATATTCAATAATTGCTAAGAATAATATAGGGATATTAATAATATGATCACTTATTTGGGAAAATTTGCAGACTAGATGGAAAGGCAAAAAAGAATAAAAAGTTGAAATTAAAAAAAAACCTAATCACAGAATAAATTTGTATTTTTTTGCCACACATTTTATTTTCAATATAGTTTTCTTTCATATGTTTTTATAGTATTTAAAACTATAATTTCAGTTATAGAGTTCAGACCTTTTTGATTATTCATTATTCTCTGATATCTCATCCATGTAATGACCTATACATTCTCTTATCTCTTCAGTTGATCCCACCTCACCCTTTCCTCCCAAATTCTATACCTCTGCTGTTTTGTGCATATACAAGTTCCCTAGTATTTCCAAATTTTTCCTGAAACATTTCTCCCATTATCTTGCCTTAACTAAAATCTGGTTCTCTTCTGATATGTCATCAAATCCCCTCTCCAGAGAGATTTCATACCCTCTCACACCGAAAACACCTCATGGTGGGGAACTGGGAATGTATGCATTCTCATTCTTGGGTATTTTTTTTTAGGTCATAAACTTTCCTCCCATTTTCTGAAATTCTCAGCTCATTTCAAGTTTATGCCATCATACACCTCTAACCTTCTCTTCCCTACCTGGTTGCTGAAATCTACAGACTTTCTTCATTGAAAGTTTTGTCTGTGCTCAATTATTTATAGCTTCATTTCCAAAGTCTTTTTCATCCTCTCTACCTCAGCTATACAAGGCTAGGGTCATGCCATAGATTTTGTTATTAACAAACACTGCCAATTACCAACATACTGAATTCCAAAAGACATTCTATAGTTTTCCATGTTTCCAGTTCTTCTAATTTACATTGACACTAAAAGCAACCTTTGGCTTCTGTGGCAGAGAAAATATTTAGCAAATATCCTCCCCAAAACAAACTTCCTTGGAGCAAATTCAGGGCATGAGGTTAATTCTGGTTAAAGTAAAGAGAGAATGTGCAAATCTTATATTCCTTGCTTCATCTGCTTAAATGACTTTGAAAGCCATGCATTGAGATGACAGCATTCCAAAATGCAGGCAATCTAAAACCAGCCAGTCACTCAATGGAATAAAAACCTCTCTAGTACATTTCAAACTTTTCTTGCCTGAGAAGTTACCTTTTGTAGTGCTGGTCAATGAGCATTTGAGGGTTGTTTTGCTGTGGCAACTAGCATTAATTATCCCTATAATACAATCTGCTGTCACTTAAACTCCATTACCTTTTTTTTTTTAAAGACTTCATTCATTTATTTGACAGACAGAGACCATAAGCAGGCAGAGAGAGAGAGGAGGAAGCAGGCTCCCCACTGAGCAGAGAGCCCAATGCGGGGCTCGATTCCAGGACCCTGAAATCATCACCCGAGTGGAAGGCAGAGGCTTTAACCCACTGAGCCACCCAGGCGCCCAAACTCCATTACCTTTTATGTTACCTTTTATGTAGTATTTACTACTGTCTGTCTCTACTTCCCTCTTTGTTCAGTTGATATTTTATGACCCATACCTATATTCAGCATTTTGTTAATCCACCCATCTTTATTTATACTTTCTGCTTCTATTAAAACCTCAACCTGAAATGCAGTAAACCAACTGCATTCTCTGTTCTTGCATCCAACCACCTGAATATTGTTGTCTCTATAATGTCATGATTATCTCCTTGAAAGAGTACTTCACTGCAAGACGTTTGATTATATTTCTCTAGTATGTTCACTCTAAAAAAATAAGTGTAGTATACCAGAATCATATCACTAAAAAAAAACCTATCTCCCTTCTTCTTTTATTTTTAGCTAATTAATACACTTTATGCTTTATTGAGAAAATAGAAGCAGTTAAAAAAATTCCCCATTCTTCCACCACCATTTTTTTCAAGAATTACTCTCTACCTCAGTCATTGTCATCTATTTCTATCCATTTTCTTCGTTACCATGAGGGAAGAGTTCCTCTTTGTATGAAATACCAATACCTTTACATGTGTTCCAGATTCCATCACTTCTCATTTTCTCAATGAACCCAGGATTCTCCTCAAATACCCAGGAGTAAACCTCTCTAAAAATACCCTGCATTTAATCCATATATCCTCCCAGCTTGTGCTCTATTTCTTCTTCCACATCACACTCAAAGTTTCTGAAATATTTCAACATCTGCTGTATTGACTTCCTTACCATTCACTCCTCAGTGCATGATTCCTGTGCACACTATTATACAAAAACAGCTCTTAAGACATAAAAATGACCACTATATTCTTGTATACAATAAAATATTTTTTCTTCTCATCTGCTTAGAACTCACAGCAGCATAAAATAGACTTGAGCATTTCCCTTTCTTGAAACACATTTCCATGTTCCCACATGTCAAGCTCTCTTTCTTTCTTCCACTACTAATTAAGTTTTATAAAATAAGTGAGGCCCAGAGCCAACGACCAAGAAAGAATTATTGAGATGGTTTATTAAAGCATGGGGCAGGAATCATGCACAGAAAGAGCAGCTGCCCTGGGATTGTGAGGGGAGACTGATTATATACTGTGGGGTTGAGGGAGGTAAGGAAAAGGGAGGGCTTGAAAGAACTTTTATGTATTAAAGAAGACACACAGGGTACTGGAGGCTTTGCTATTTGTCAAGTTAAGGCTGTTTTTCCTTTTTAACAGTAAGATAGTTGAGAGCTTCCTGGAGGAATGTCACACTCCTATCACACCTCCTTGTCAATGAGGTTTAGATTTAGAAGAAATTCAACTCTATTTACATTTCCCTCTGCCTCAGCTTCCCTCAGTTTTATGGAGGAGAGGGTGATGTTAGGGCTTCAGGAACTGAGTTATGGGTCTCTGGAAGTTAGGCTATTGATAAGAAGGCTTCTTCCTTGTAAATCACTAGGATATTTGCAAACTGAGGGAGACTCAGGTCTTGCAGGATTGTGATCTCTACAAGTTAACTATTTGTTTTTCCTTTAGGACAGCCAGGAGTGCCTGAGGAATGTCACACATGTTGCAAGGGGGAGGAGTGGTGTAGGGTGTCATTCTCTGCTTTATCTTCAGCTAGCCTTCTGTTCCTCATCACTACCTCTTACTATTCTGCCTAAATGCTTCAGTTCTTCCTAGTTCCATCTTTTTGCTTTGTATTCTCTCTTCCTAGAGGATCTCATTCATTTTTATGTTTGTGAATATCACCTAAAATGTCTTACCTATCCAATTTTTTTTCTTATTTTGATCCCTTTTTTGAGCACATACAATTGACAATTTGATTATCTTCAAGTTTGAACCAACCTTAAAACTTCCTAAACTCAACATATCCAAAATGAAACACTGCATTTTCCTCCAAGCATTCTTATGGTATTTCTATACATCTCTGTAAATTTTCTCCTACCAGAGTGCTGAAAATATATGTTATTATGGACAGTTCACTCTACTCCAACCCAACATTCAATCTATGACCAAGTTTTCCCATCTTATATACAAATATACCTCAAATTCATTAAAGGTCTTTGTAGCTACCCTCATCTCTATCTTGTATTATTACAAAAACTTCTCTAGGGTTGCCATTTTAATCCTCATACCCTTATTTTACCCACACCTAATTCTTATCCATTCTTCTACCCAACTGCTAGAGTTTTATTATTATCATTTTAAGTCATAAATGCGATCCTATCAGATGCCAGATTTAAGCATTCAATTTTTTCCCATTGTACTGAGAAGATATTTGTAATACCTTTCCATGGGCGGCAAAGCTCTGTGTGACCTAATCCATACCTAGCTTTCCAGTTGAATCTAGTGTCACTCTTCTCCTTTACTTACTCTGTTCCAGGTGACATTCTTTCAATGTTTAAATAAACTTTAGTTTTCAGAATAGTTTTTCCTTTATGTAAAAACTGATCAAAATATGACAGTTCCCATATACCCTCCAACCACTTTCCCCTATTATTAAATCTTACTTAGATATGGTATATTTGTTACAATTAATGAGCTAATGTTGATAAAGTACTAATAACCCAAATCCATACATTGTTAACATTTTCTTAGTCTTTATTGAATGAGCGTTTTCTGCTCCAAGATCCCATCCAAGATATTACATTAGATTTAGTCATCATGTTTCCTTAGGCTCCTTGTGGCTGTGACACTTTCTAACACTTAACTGTTTATGATGACCTCAAAAATTTTGAGGAATACTGATTATGTATTTTGTAAAATGGCCTTTTACTGGGATTTGTCTGATTTTGGGGGAAGAAAGACTATAGAGATAAAATGTTCTTCTCATCACATTATGCCAAGGGTATGTACTTTCAATATGATATCACTACTGATGTTGACCTTTATAACCTGGCTAAGGCAGTGTTTGTCAGGACTCTCCACTCTAAATTTACTTTCTTTTTCTCACTGGTCTTACTCTTCCCTTTAAGAAGTAAATCACTATGCACAGCCCATACTTAAAAAGAAGTGAGAAGTTATGTTCCTCCTCCTTCAGGACAAAGTATATACAAAACTTACTTGAAATTCTTCTGACTAGGTGATTTGTCTCTTCTTCTCCATTTATTAACTTATTTAATCATGAGTTTATATCAATAATTCATAAATATTTACTTTAAACTTTGGGTTGTAATCCAGTATTACTTTATTTTGGTGGTCAAATTCCTCCAGTTTTGGCTATTGGTAGCTCTTCTTATTGGCTCCTGCTTCCCTTTGATATACTCCCATTACTGTGGGTTTTTTTGTTTGTTTGTTCTTCTGTGTATTACAGTATGTTCCAGGTTCTTCTTGTATATTACTGCCCCATCCTAGAATCAGTGATTTCTCAAGGAGTCCTGGTTCCTTTTCTTATAGAATATTATTAGAAACCAAACCTAGCACTAGGTGTGTTCATTGCTACTGGGATGTCACTATTTGTAGGCTCTGTTAACTGACAGAGCATGGAAATATATGCATATAGACTAACACATACATCTATACATATTTCTGTAGTATACATCTGTATCTATATTAAGCTAAAATTATTTTGTACTGATGTCTCCAATTCAAATCCATTACCACTAAGATCTTAGTTGCTTATCTGCAACTTCATGCTACAACAGAGAAAAACTTGCCTACCATGACTGTCATTTATTGAATTTTTAATTTCCAGCATACATGTATAAAGACATCCTAATTGTTAAGCCATATTCCCATGAGATACAACTTTATCAACTGGATTATAGTACAGTATCTTTTGCTTTAATTTTCCAGACTCCACTTTTCAAAGTTACTTAGGTCAGCAGGCTTTTCTCCACCCCATTTAAGGAGGTTGTTTCATACATTTGTAATACAATTAGATTAATTTTTTTTACACTCCATTCCATCCTGTATTTTCCAACAAACTCCTAAATATTTAAAATTTGCATGTATTAAAAATTCACTCTTTTTGCTGTAAAGCACAATGCTATTGGACAAGTATATAATGTAATATATCACAATTATAATATCATACAGGATAGTCTCACTACCCTAAATAATTCCCTATGCTTTACTGAGCCAAGGTTACCTTCCCTACCTGCAAACCTCTGGCAAACACTGATATATATATATATATATATATATATATATATATATGCATATATTTCTGCCTCTATAGTTTTGTCTTTTCCAGAATGTCATATAATTGGAACTATATTGAATGTGACCTTTTCAGACTGACTTAAGTAACTTAGCAATATGTATTTAAGATTTGACCATGCCTTTTTGTGGCTTGAGAGCTCATTTCTATCACTGCATTATTGTCTATTGTACAGATGTAAACAGTTAGCTTATCCATTCACTTACTGAAGGACATTCTAATTGGTTCTACTTATTTCTGATTTTAAAGTTTTTCTTCACCTTATTTTTCATCTGACCTGCCTTAGATGCTTTACCTCCTACTCTTCGCTTGGCAGTCTCTTAATAATTTGTCAAGGTCTCAGTTTAAATTTCAGAAGACAGAAGACTGTCCTCACCCTAACAGTAGTATCCCATGTAATTCTTTCTCATAATTTTTTTTTTAATCTTAGTAATGCTTGTCACTTATTTGCATGACATAGTGTTGACTTACTTTAATATTTCTCCTCTACGTAACTGTAAACTTGTTCTGATTGGTTCACCTCTGTATCCCCAGTGTCTACTAATGTTTTGGTACATAGTAGGTTCATAATATGTGCTT
>PISX010027750.1:0-22558 GCA_004024625.1 Mellivora capensis | reverse complement strand
AAAACCCCTCAGGTTGTCTTTCAGAGTCCATAGTCTCTCATGGTTCACCTCCCCTTCCAATTTCCCTCAACTCCCTTCTCCTCTCTATCTCCCCATGTCCTCCATGTTATTTGTTATGCTCCACAAATAAGTGAAACCATATGATAATTGACTCTCTCTGCTTGACTTATTTCACTCAGCATAATCTCTTCCAGTCCCGTCCATGTTGCTACAAAAGTTGGGTATTCATCCTTTCTGATGGAGGCATAATACCCCATAGTGTATATGGACCACATCTTCCTTATCCATTTGTCTGTTGAAGGGCATCTTGGTTCTTTCCACAGTTTGGTGACCGTGGCCATTGTGAGCATTTTTTTTCAGTGTGCTTATTCCCATCTGCAAATCTTTAAAGAAGTGTCTGTTTGAATCATTTGCCCATTTTAAATTGAGTTGTTTTTATTGTTGAGTTGTAAGAGTTATTTTAATATTCTAAATAAAAGCCTCTTATTAGACATGTCATTTGCAAATTCTTCCATTCTGTAGGTTGTCCTAATAATAACTTATTTTTAGGCAACACTTGAGTTATTTAAGGATTAAAATTTAAACATGGATATCATCCAAACTCTTTGCCTCTCTCCTGGATTTGTTCCAGTTTGGAAGAAACAGTGCTCATGACATTCTCCAAAAAGAGTACATAGAAGAAGGAAACAAACAAACAAACAAAAAACATAACAACAACAACCCACAGTGCCTAGCAGAGAGTATGTACTTATTAACTATGGCAAATTAATTAATATAATCAGTATATTTATTCTTGTTCCCACTACTACTTGGACTTGCTGACTCCCTGTTGGATCCACTTTTGAGCTATAATATTCATTTCATCACCTGAAGACCCCTAGGGGGAGCTAGGAAGTATGTTCTAGGCTGTCTACTCCACATTAAATGCACTGAAGTGTAACACTGTTATGTGGGAATCCACGGATTTTTCATGATAAAAAACAGTTTCATGTTCTACTCTTTGAGTTTGAGACTCATTTAAGAGAAAGAAATAGCTGTTTTTGTCAGTTCAATGTTGACTCTATAGTGTTTTCAATGGTCCTGGGCATTCCTGGGCATTTCTTTGTCATTTATACTATGGTTGTTTATTTGGAGCCTCACTTAGAGACTACAATTAATTCTGGGTCCTTGACCTCAGAGTGGTTCCCTCAGTGAGGTTCACTGCCCCTCGACCAAGCCAATAGCTGTGGGGAGATGATGCTGTTGGAGAGGAAGTCCACATCTGCCTACCTGTCAGATCATCTGCATCCCCTAGGGACACCTTGTGGGGAGAGATGATCCCAGCCAGGCTGCCTGCATTTCCACATCATTTACAACAGTCTACCAAGGTCATTTTGCAACTGACATTTGACATAATCCCCTTGTACATCTTGAGTACAGACTCACAGGAAGAATCTGAATGATTCAGAAATCTGAAGGATCAAAGGAATTCTAGTGAGAACTGCAGATGAAACTAAGAAAACAATGAAGGTCTATGTATGAAGGAAACAAGCCAGGTAAAGGAAAAAGAATGATGGAAAGCAAGAAACTTATTTGTAACTGGATATAGACAAGATCTAACTTTCTATAGGCAGAGCTGGCTGGCCTTCTAGTGTTACTAAACTTAGCTACCCATTCAGTGCACTCACTTGGATTTCTGTGGGCATCATTTGTGTGGCATACACATGGATAAAGATATCTACCAGCTAATGAAATAGGACACACAGTTATGAGCATGCAAAATGGTTGCATCAGAAAGGGCGGGGGGAAGAATTAAAAAAAAAATTAGTAGTCTTAGGGAGTTAATGTGAACCAGCTTTTTGTCTCAGTCCAGGCTGAAGAAAAAAAATTTTTTTTTCAGATTTATTTCTTTATTTTAGAGAGAGAGGGTGGGAGGCACAGAGGGAGAGGGAGAGGCAATCTTAGGCAGACTTCTGCTTAATGTGGAGCCTGATGCAGGGCTTGATCTCATGACCCTCAAATCATGACCTGAAGTGAAATCAAGTCAGATGCTTAACCAACTGAGCCACCCAGGTGCCCTGAAGAAAATATTTTAAAATATAAACAGCCATCATTAAACAGCACTTTATAGTATCTATGTGATGCTTTTCTTCTCTCACAAATGTGAACCCTTTTAAGTTTACCTTAAGGCTTATCATCACAACACTCTCCTGAAGGAAAGAAGTACTTTAACAGTGGACCTGAGGCTATCTCTGCAGCTTGGGGGAGAAGGGATAGATCACTGACATTTAGATCTCTATTTAGAACTAGGACTGAATTAGGCATTAAACATATGTAAATTCCTTTAATTCCCATAAGAATGCTATGAGATAGGTGTTATTGTTATAAATTGATGGGTAAAAAAAAAAAATCACCCAAATCACTGAGCTAATAATGGTAGAATCAAACCATATCTGCTATATTCTAGAGACATATTCTTATTTGTGAATTCTAACTGATTAAGGGAGGTTGCCTGGAGAGGATATGTGGAGGGAGTCTAAACCCATGCCCAGCTGCTCTGTTTGATGTGGGTAGGATGGGAGGAGTGGTGTCTAATGTGTCATAGGATGCGTGATTTGGGAATAGGCCTCATTTCTAAGGGACTAACAGAAGACCTTCTATTACACAATGGTTTATATTTGGAGGGAGCTAAGGAAGGACTCTGAAAGGGGAGCTCCTTACAACTGCCTTTTGATAATACCTTTTGTACCCTCCCTTCTATTGCCAAGTATGATACTAGTGAAGGAAACTGGAATATGTCACCCCAAAATATGCCTCTTTGATGTGAAAATTATTTTGAGCTGAAGGCAATTAAGCAGCAGCAAATGCAGGAAAACCTCTCTCTACCTTTCCCTTTTCTGCCTAAAGAGAGGATATAAATTCTTTTACAGGAGACAGAATTTATTATCCTAGAGACAGCACCCCAGGAATCTGCAAACAAACCTGCCTCCATTAGTTGCCTCCCATATATTTATTTTAGTTATCTTATCCCAAAACTACTTTCCTTTGTCCTGTCATTTCTCTACAATTTCCCTGAAGATGCTATATAAGCCAGAGTTCTAAGTTGCCACTCTGAGTTACTTTTCACGAGGCTTCTCCCATGTGACATGTGCCACACATGTTAATAAACTCGTTTTCTCTTGCCAATCTGCCTTTTTAAGAGCTTCAGCTGAAAAACCAAGGTGAGTAGAGATCATTTTTTTTTGCCCCCTCTATACTAGCTATGGCTAATTTTCTCCCTTCTCTCCACCTTCCCCTCTCTAGTACCTAGCTGCTTCTTTATTTTGAAAAGAGTTTCTTAAAATGACATCCTCTCAAAAAAAAGATGACATCCTCTCTTCACTTGAAAGGTATTAATGATGGATGCAATGTAGCAGAAATATACTTGCCATGTAAGTGGTCAGTCAATGCATGAGGCCTTAGGTAGATTCTAGACAAGATTTAGTACTTTTGATTGTCATAGATGAAAGCAGGATCAGAATTACTCTCACTTTCTCAATGAAAGGATGAAAAAAATTAACCAGATTTATACCTCAAACCACAGTTCTGTTTTAGTTTCTGAATGTCAAATGTTCTTCAGTTTTCTGCTTTTACATCTGTGTTTAAATTTTCAGTTTTCAAGATTGGGTTGATAGATGCAAATCTTTGATATTTCCATATTAAAAATTCCTTTCATTTTCTTTTACAAATTATAGCTACAATGTACATATCTGTGTTTTTCTTTGTTAAGTTTTCACACACAGGAAAACATCAGTCTTATATTAGAGTCCTAATGGTCTCATCATTTTTGAGAGTGAAAGCTGTGGAAACCTCTGGATCCAAATTCCAGTTAGTTTCCAACTTACCACACCATTTCACTTTCCAGTTACGATTGGCATCAACTCCACGGCAGTGAAACCTTGAGTTCCTTGACCTTGTTTTTCTCCAAAATCGATCCTAAGTGTAATTAAGAAAATAGGTGTAGAAAAAATATTCAAAAGTTATTCACATACATTTTAATAGCACAACTGATGAATGAATCACAGCACTGCAGAGAGAGCTCCTCTAGGAACAGACAAATCTAAGGAGCTAAAAGAGGAATGGATAAGGAGCAGAGCCCCAGGGTCATGCTCTAATTTCTGCCACACACTTACTCTCTTAGCTTCTCTTGGCCTTATTTCTTCTTGGGCAAAATTGAGTAAGTTGGGCTAGACTAGTGACTTTTCACAATTTCTTTGGAAGGAGAAATCTTGACTTATACGGAATCTCATGCAAAGCCAAACATATAAACAAAAGTTTGCTGCTATGATGAGACAGGGAGTGGAGGTCTCTTTTGCAGTTCTGGAATCACTAGGCTGCCTGCCCACCAGGTTTCCTTCCTGTTCTATGGTAGTTTTCTATTTATTTAGTCTCTCTTTTCAATTGGATAGGCAAAGTGACTTACACTGGTCCAGCTAAAATGGTATCCATCAACGTTAAACACAGGCATGATATAGAAATACAGATGACTCAACATTTTTCTCATGGTTGGGTCACTCCTATATGTTAGAAGAGCCTAAAAGACAAAGGTGACATTTTTCTTACAAATGGATCCCAAATATAGGTTTAGAAAAAAATAAATGAAAACCCTTTCCATCCATGGGAAATACCAAATATATTGTGTTGAAGAGTAACAAGCTAATATGAATAATACTCTTTGACATCACATACTTTTTTTAAAATAAAAATTTTTAAAATTATTTTTAAGTTTTTATTTAAATTCCAGTTAATTAACATATAGTGTAATATTAGTGATTCAACACTTCCATACAATACCTGGTGCTCATCATAGCAAGTGTATTCCTTAATCCCCATCACCTACTTAACCCATCCTCCACCCACATCATACATTCGTTTTTTGGGATTTTTATCGCAAACTTTTTGTTAGGTATACATTTTAGCAGAGGTAGAAAAACAGACTAATTGGGTAGCCTCTGACAGTATTTCAGAACTGGCTAAATATTAGACTGCTTAAGAAAGAAATTATTCAGATACACTTCAGTATGATCAGTTTTTTTTTAAAGATTACATTCAATTTTAGACAAAATAATTACCCAAATAGTTTGGTATCCTTACAGGATAGCACAAGCTAGTTGTACATGTCACTTAGTTGTTTATGTCTAACTGGTACCAGACTCAAGTCTTGGAACTTACTGCATTGACACTGTTCTCTCCTGATTTTTCTATAAAAAGCTTAATAAACATTATAACATCTCTGTCATTTTTATCATGGGTGGCTTCAAAATCTTGCTCTAGTGATTGGGTTTTACTTATATTGTGTCTGACCCCAAGCCTAAAGATTTCTGCACTACACGTTTGGCCTCAAACAGAGAAGCACTGAATGTGTTAAGAATACAGACATTTTGAAATACGATTCCTATGGAATGGACTACTAAAACAATTCTTTTTGATGCCTATTTGTCCACATATAAGGTATCTTAGAGAAACAGGAAATTGAAAATGCCTGCCTCTGGGGAAGGAACTCATGGGACAATGTACAGGAAAGAGAGTTACCTTTAGTATAATACCTTTATATCCCTTTGGATTGTCTGAATTTTTACTATATTAAAAAAAATTCAAAATAAAGAAAATTCTTAAATCACATATATATTGCTTTGGAAAATTTAATACTTAAAACTTCAATCTTCTTTTACATGTAGTTAAGTAGGATCTCTGAACCCATCATAAACAGCATTGGCATTTACATGATGAGAATGCTGTTCACAGAGAGCAATCAAATAATATGTTAGAAACTATCATTATATTAGAAATAATGAAACTATAGGGAAATTCTCAAGAACATAAGAGTTAAATACAACTTTACTGAATCTAATTTAAATATCTAGGAGATTAGCACAAGTTAATAAATGTCAATACAATTCCCTCTTACTTCAAGGCTCAATAATAATTTTTTTGCCATATAGCTTCTGTAGAATTTTCATACTGCTTGAATTTCTAATGCCCCAAATGAGAGGAAAATTCCTGGTATGTGAGAGCACATATCGTAGATTTTTTATTTCCTCTAATTAATGGAGGATCCCCAATGCCTGGAGGAAGTCTGCTGGGGATGGCAAAGACAGAGTTATATGGTTAGCTACATTTCTTCCATAAAGTTAGGCAGATGTGGCTTTCTGTGCCATGCTAGTGAGGGAGAGAGAGGAGATGGAAGGAAACAGAGCTGGGACAACAGGGCAAGAAAGGGCAGGGAAAAGTCATGGTAATTTCTCTTCCTCCCTCTTCCCTGACCACAGCTCATTTATTTCAGTCCAAACTTGGGAAGTCTCACCTTTTCCAAGCATGGATCATGTTAGCACTTAAGCACCAGACTATGCTAGAGATCTGCTGGGAAACTTTCTCATCTTATCCTGCCTTTTCCTCCTCCAATGCAAGTGACCACCATGCTTTTGTATTTAAAAGAATATTACTAACTTCTTTTTAAAAAATCACAATATATTTGAAGCAAATAGAAGAGCAGACAATATTACATCTATGTGCCCACCAACTACCTCTTGCCATATTTATTAAATCTTTTACAGAGAAATTGAGACATTACAGATAAAACAAACTCCCTTTTTTAGTATACCCTGATCTGTTTTCCTCTTCTCTACCAAGGTAATCACTGCCCTAACTTTTGCATCATCATTCATTCCCATGCATGATTTTATGTTTTCTTATATGTACATGGACTCAGAAACAATATATAATATTGTGTATCCTTTGAAATTTCATGCAAGTGAGATCTTGATATAGCAGTCAAGTCTGTTCTTCTCCCCAAATTTTTGGCACTTAAGTTAATTTATTAATTTTAATAACATAATTAAATGGTATTCCAAAATAATTAAATCCACAATACATTGATTCCTTATTTTGTTGGTGGAGAGTTAGGTTGCTTTCATTGTTACAATATTGCAGTGAACATTCTTGCACATTTCTCCTAGACATGTGTGAGAGTTTCTTTGCTACACATCTAGGAAGGGATTTGGTGGGCCATGGATTTATATGCCCTCCACTTTATTAAATGCTATTTCTCTCTAAATCAGTAAATACTTTCATCTGCAGTGAATGTGAATTCCCATTGCTCTACAACTTTACCAACCTTTGATATCATTGAGCTTTTAGTTAAAAAAAAAAATCTAATGGATACTTTTGTTGTTTTACTTTGCATTTCCTTCATTACAAATTATATTGAACAGCTTTTATATAATAGGTGATTCCATAAATTGCTCACTCATTTTTGCCCATTAAAAAAATTAAACTCTATTTATTCTTTTTACCTTCTGGATAGTAATCCTTTGTTTGTTTATATGTATCATGAACAACCTACTTTTTTTAGCTTATTGATTCCTATTTTCATCATATCCTTGTTATACATAAACTTTGATCACAATTGTCATCTAAAGTTTTATTTAAGAATTCACCTCTGCCTTAATATCATAAAGATGTTATCCTGTATTTTCTCCAAATAGTTGTTTTAAAATTTGTTTTCAAATATAAATCTTAAAACCCCTGGAAATGATTTTTTTACATGATGTGAGGTTGGGATTTATTTATTTTTCTGCTATGGAAAACTAACTATGCCACTGTACTCATTTGGATAGTTCATCTCTCCAGTGAGTTTACATGCCATCTCTGTTCAATGTCAAGTTTTCTTGTGTGTATGGAATTGGTCTAATGCACCCTGGTTTACATCCATTTACTAAAACCACCCTGTGGTTTATATAGCACCTGTTCAGTTTGATAGGATGTGCCTCTTCATGTTGTTCTACTTCAAAATTGCCTTGGCTATTTCTCATCAGTCTCCTTTCACACTTTTTTAGAAATTAAGGTTGAACACACTCAAGATGTCTTTTATTATGCTAGGTTATTTTTGTCATTAATGGATGTTGAATTTTAGCATGTAATCTTTCTTCATACATTAACACAATCATATAGTTGTTATAATCAATTTTAGTTTGTAATTTTCTATTGTTAAATCATCCTTGTATTCCTTGGATAAGCTCCTATGGTTATGATATGTATTCTTGTTATATTAGCTGGATTCAGGTCGCTAATATTTACATCCATATTCCCGAGATAGACCTGTAATTTCCTTTCTTATTTTGTCTTTGTCTGGTTTTGGTATCAAGGTTATATTACTCATTATTTGGGGAGCAAACCGTCTAGGCCTAGAGCAGAAATTAAATATAAAATGAAGATACAATAGGAAAGATTATATCTTTACTTTTCTGTTTTGTTGGTTTCTGCCCTGTGTTGTTTTTGCTAATTCTCTTTTTCCTGTTCTAATTTGAGTTGAAAGCTTAGCTCATTAATTTGGAGGTCTTATTCTTTTACAATATATTTATTTGAAACTACAAATTCTTCTTCAGTACTACCTGAGCTACATTCCATATGTTTTGATATACAATAGTTCTATTTCCACTTCATTGTAAATATTGAACATTTTCCTTCATTTCTTTAAACATGTTATATTTTTAATTTTAAAATGTGAATTTTCTTTAAGTCACATTTTTATAAATACTTTCTAACAACTGCATTACAGTCAGAAAATTTGGTCTATATGATATAGGCTCTTTAGTATTTCTTGAACTTGCTTTGTGGCCGAGTATATAGTCAATTTTTGTAAATGTTTCAATTGGGCTTGAAAAGAATATGCATTCTCTAATTATTGGGTATGGATTCTAAATGTATTTACTAGATTAAGTTTGTCCATTGCTTATATCAACCATATTCTTGCTAAATATTTGCCTGTTTTCTTAATCACTGAGAGTTGTGTTAAAAAACATCATTTTAGATTTGTTATTTTTTTCTTATAATTTTGTCAAATTTTGTTTTATTTGTGGTCATTAACATGAACTCATTTTAAAGCTCTTTATAGTCAAATTACATATTAAAATAGAAATTTGTTTTCTAGTATACTATTCTAGAGTGGATTTAATTTCCAGGACTTGCCAGAACATGTTCTTTCTCTGACAGACAGGGTGTCATTGTATTGCATATGCTTTATTTGTGATTTTTATAACTCTCTAAGAATTGTAGCCATTCCCCATCTGGTCAGACAAAGGGAGAATGATCATAATGTAATGACTGTTCAATCCTGAATAGGACAATTGAGAGATCTCATTGCTTAAGTGCTTTAAGTAATAGGACAGATCATTTCTCTTTTGTAGTTTAGGTAACGTTTCCAGAAAAAAGATGACCATGGGACTATTTCCTATTATTCTAACATAAGATAATCATAAAGTAGTGGGTGTGCTTTCCTTCTAATGTGTGGGACTCTTTTTAGCAATCGAGTTATACCACCCAAACACACAGGAAAGGAAATGCCTACTTATCAAGTTCCATCGGGGCTTTATGAGTTTAATTTCTAGACTACTATCTTTCCTTAAGAGGAAGACTAGTAATTGTGATTTGAAAACCAGTCACAAAACAATGCATCCCATGCCTCAGTGTGGCAGCCTTTAGGTACTACACTTACCTCATCAATTTATTTAAAAATACTTTGCCAGAAAAAAAAAAATCAAAGAAGTTCTGAATATTATCTTGTTAGGAAAATATGTTTGGTATTAGGTTAGGGAATTTATGAAGAGAGACAAAGAATGAATCTATTTGATATTCATCACCTGCTAAGACTATTTTGATTTCTCCTTAAATATTTGTCATATACCCAAATTCACCAAATAAATGTTTGTTAAATTTGAAGGCAAATTTTACAATCACTAAAGTCTTTGTGTAATGTGACAAAGTTATGCTAAAGAGTTTCCCCCTTTCTCACAGTTTTTGGATTTGATCGAAAATTGTTTCTTAGACCCCTACCACAACTTGAAATGTTAGAGCTTTTTAATTTAATTTAATTTTTTTTAATTTAGAATTGGTGTTACTGGGCTTAAAAGAGATAGCATTTAAATTCTTTGTTTTTGTTTTTGTTCTAGACTCACTATAGAGGATGTAAGAATAATAACCATCTTCATCAAAGGGCACACTGGGAAAAGAAGGCATGTTACAGCTGAGGCTAAAGGAAGAGCACAGTCATTAGTCAAGCTGAAGAATATCCTTACTTGGCCTGAAGTAAAACTGTTTAGGTTGGAAAAGAGTTGTAGTACCAAAGGAGGTACATCTCAACACAAAGGAAGTACCTAAAATTTAATACTAGGAAAATTAATTAGAGCAAGATAATTTCTAGAGAAAATTTCAAGAGGGAGGTTGATTTATAAAGATATTTGATGTCTCTCTGTGAGAAGCTCATTAAATACAAAATGGTAACTAAATAATAGTTTGAAAGCAACACAAGCAGAAATGTTCTCTGAATGAAGGATGGAGAACTGGAAAATCATATGGTAATCCTTCAAATTCTAGTTACTTTCATATGAACATATACTTAGAACTGCCCAGGGATTGATCTAACAGGAAAGGTGATGATTGAAAAATCTACATTTTCTAATAAAATATAAATATTTGAAATGTTTTGTGTCACCGGATTACAATATCTGGTGCATGTCCATTTTACTCTTTCATAATACCACATCTCATTTGTAGAACTTTTATACTGAGATTGTCTAATAACAATGGTTGGTGGTATTTACTCAGGAACAACAGAGTAGAGACCAGGATCAACTTTGTGGCATTAGTAAAATCTTCTATATAATACTCTTATACCTAGTAAGAGAATGTACAGGTGTCCTTAGTTTGTGAGGTTCCAGTATACACAAATTTCAGTTATCACAGTTTAGTTAAATACTCTTAGTCCTCCAACAAGTGCAGTTCAAATTATAGTTTCCAGTGTTAGATCTTTCATTTCCAAATCATTATGTAAATAACAGATGGGCATCAACAATTGTGACTGAATTTTAAAGTCTGTCAGTGGGTGACTTGTCACTGTGCATCTGGTTTTCAACTCACACACAGACAGCAAGGAGTGTAGCTATGTTGCCCTCTTGCTTCCCTGTATGTGGCATTTTACAAAAATGGAAAATGGTAGGAGGGGATGGGCCAACAAAGATTAGAGTGCAACAGAAGAATAGAAAGTAATAATGTAGAGGTGAAATTTAAATCAAATGTAAATAGAGTTATAGATGAAATAGCTGACAACAGGAATGTTGACACTGCCACCATTCAACTCTGGATATGCAGCCAGAAGAACGTAATGAAGACAAACTTGTAGACATAAATGAGAAAAGTGGCTGTGATGGAAAGGGGAAAATGTCCCAGAAGAAAAGATGCTGTCAACATTTCACATTAAAGTAACTCTCATAGATATTTTATGATGTTGAAAGTGAAAAGGAAAAAATATTGGAAGCTAATATGAATTAAGAAAGGAATATGGACATTTGCCACAGCATAAAAAAAATATGCTAACATGGGGCGCCTGGGTGGCTCAGTGGGTTAAAGCCTCTGCCTTCGGCAGAGGTCATGATCCCAAAATCCTGGGATCAAGCCCCACATCGGGCTCTCTGCTCAGCAGGGAGTCTGCTTCTCTCTCCCTTTGCCTGCCTCTCTGCCTACTTGTGATCTCTATCTGTCAAATAAATGAATAAAATCTTAAAAAAATATGCTAACATTATGTAAGTTGAATAATGACAAGGCAAGCACTATCCAGATTACCCACAATAGCTCTTTTTTTTGACAAAGAAATAGGAATATTTTTAATGTGTTAAATCATTCTGTAATAAATATTAGTTTTACTATTTCTTGATAATTTCCCTACATATTTATAACAAAGCAAGAAAGTTTTTAATCTTTTGAAAAACATAGATAGAGGTCACAGAACAAACACAATTTTTCCCATTGATTTTTAAGATAGCATATGATCTCCCTGATATGAGGAAGTTGAGAGGCAACGTGGGGGGTTTGGGGAGTAGGAAAGGAATAAATGAAACAAGATGGGATTGGGAGGGAGACGAACCATAAGAGACTCTTAATCTCAAAACTGAGGGTTGCTTGGGGTAGGGGGGTAGGGAGAGGGTGGTTGGGTTATGGACATTGGGGAAGGTATGTGCTATGGTGAGTGCTGTGAAGTGTGTAAACCTGGTGATTCACAGACCTTACCTTGGGGCTAAAAATACATTATGTTAATAAAAAATTTTTTTTGTGGCTTCAGCATGAATGGCCACTTTTACAGTTCTGTACTACAGATGAATGAACAAAGTCAGACGACTTAAAAATGCAGGTCATTTTTAGAATGTGAACTTTTTTTTTATTATGCAATTAAGAACAAAGACTTGCTTACCCAATTCATCAAATATTTGAACTAGGTGTATAGAAATGCAACAGATTTCTGCACATTGATTTTTTATCCTGTGACTTTGCTGAACTGATATATGAGTTCTAGCAATTTTCAGCCCAGTCTTTAGGGTTTTCTACATAGAGTATCATGCTGTTTGCATAGAGTAAATCTTCACTTCTTCCTTGCCAACTTGGATGCCTTTTCTTTCTTTTTGTTGTCTCACTGCTGAGGTTAAGACTTCCAGTACTGTGTTAAATAGTAATAGTAAGAGTGGACATCCCTGTCTTGTTCCTAACCATAGAGGAAAGGCTCTCAATTTTTCTCCATTGAGGATGATATTAACTACGGATCTTTTGTATGTGGCTTTATGATGTTGAAGTATGTTCCATCTAACCCTACTTTGTTGAGGGTTTTTGTCAGGAAAGGACACTGTATTTTGTCAAATGCCTTTTCTGCATTTATTGAGAGGATTATATGGTTCTTACCCTTTCTTTTATTAATATGGTATATCACATTGATGATTTGGGAGTATTGAACCACCCCTGCAGCCCAGGAATAAATCTCACCTGATCATGACAAATAATTCTTTTAATGTACTGTTGAATTTGACTTGCTAGTATTTTATTGAGAATTTTTGAATCCATGTTCATCAGTGATATTGGCCTGTAATTCTTTTTAGTGGGTCTTTGTCTGGTTTTGGAATCAAGGGAATGCTGGCTTCATAGAATGAGTTTGGAAGATTTCCTTCCATTTCTGTTCTTTGGGAACAGTTTGAGAAGAATAGGTATTAAGTCTTCTTTAAATGTCTGGTAGAATTTCTCTGGGAAGCCAGTTGGCCTAGGACTTTTGTTTGTTGTGAGATTTTTGATTATTGATTCAATGTCTTTGCTGCTTATGGGTCTATTCAATTTTTCTCTTTCTTCCCGTTTCAGTTTCAGTAGTTTGTTAAGTTTCTAGGACTTTGTCCATTTCTTCTAGGTTACCCGGTTTGTTGGCATATAATTTTTCATAGTATTCTCTTAAAATTGTTTGTATTTCTGTGGTGTTGGTTGTGATCTCTCCTCTATCATTCATGATTTTATGTATTTGGGTCCTTCCTCTTTTCTTGTTGATAAGTCTGGCTAGGGGTTTATCAATTTATTAATTCTTTCCAAGAACTAACTCTTAGTTTCATTAATCCATTCTACTGTTGTTTTTTTAAGATTTTATTTATTTTTTTGACAGAGAGAGAGAGAGTGAGAGAGAGAGCACAAAAATAGCAGGGGGAGTAGCCCACAGAGGGAGAGGGAAAAGTGGGCTTGATTCCAGGACCCTGAGATCATGACCTGAGCTGAAGGCAGATGTTTAACTGAGTGAGCCACCCAGACACCCCTCCATTCTACTGTTTCTTTTTTTGTTGTTGTTGTTGTTGTTGTTATTTGTTTCCATATCATTTATTTCTACTTTAATATTTATTATTTCCCTTCTTCTGCTGGCTTTAGATTTTATTTGCTGTTCCTTTTCTAACTCCTTTTTGTGTAAAGTTAAGTTGTTTATTTGAAACGTTTCTTACTTCTTGAGATAGGTGTACACTGCTGTACACTTCCCTCTTAGGACTGCTTTTGCAGCATCCCAAGGATTTTGGGATGTCACACTTTCATTTTCATTTGCTTCATGTACTTTTAAAATTCTTCTTTAATTTCCTAGTTAACCCATTTATTCTTTGGTAGGATGTTCTTAACCAATAATGAAGCAGCAGAAAAAAAAATAAAGCAATTGATCCCATTTGCAATAGCACCACAAAACAATAAGATACCTAGAAATAAATCTAACTAAAGAAGTAAAAAGATCTATACTCTGAAAACTATGGAATCTACTCATGAAAGAAATTGAAGAAGAAGCAAAGAAGTGGAAAAGCATTTCATGCTCATGGATTAGAAGAACAAACATGATCAAAATATCTATATGACCCAAGGCAATTTATACATTTAATGCAATCCCTATCAAAATATCACCAGCATTTTTCACAGAGCTAGAACAAATAATCCTCAAATTTATATGGAATCACAGAAGGCCCCAAATAGCAAAAGCAATTCTGAAAAAGAAAAACAAAACTGGAGGCATCATGATTCTGGATTTTAAGCTATATTACAAAGCTGTAGTCATCAAAACAGTATGGTACTATAACAAAAACAGACACATAGATCAATGGAACAGAATAGAAAACCGAGAAATGGACCCACAACTATATGTTCAACTAATCTTTGGATTAGTTTGTAGGAAAGGATATCCAATGGAAAGAAGGCAGTCTCTTTAACAAATGGTGTTAAGAAAACCAGACAGCAACATGGAGAACAATGAAACTGGGCCACTTTCTTACACCACACAAAAATAAATTCAAAATGGATAAAATAACTAAATGTGAGACAGGAAGGCATGAACATTTCAGAGAAAAACACAGGCAGAAACATCTTTGACATTGACCATGGCTATCAACTTTTTACTAGACACATCTCTGGAGACAAGGAAAATAAAAGCAAAAATAAACTATTGGGACTTCATCAAGATAAGCTTCTGCACAGTGAAGGAAATAGTCAGCAAAACTAAAAGGCAGCTTACAGAATGGGAGAAGATATTTACAAATGACATATCTGATAAAGGGTTACTATTACTCTGGAGTATATATTACTATATATATATAGTATATATTACTATGTACTCTGGAGAATAGTATGGAGGTTCCTTAAAAAGCTAAAAAATAGAAGTACCCTATGATCCAGGAATTGCACTACTAGGTATTTACCCAAAAGATACGCAAATACAGATTCAAAGGGGTACATGTACCTTGATGTTTATAGCCGCATTATCAACAACAGCCAAACTATGGAGAGAGCCTAACTGTCCATCAACTGGTGAATGGATAAAAAAGAAGCAGTACACACACACACACACACACACACCACACACAAATGGAATATTACTCAGCCATCAAAAAGAATGAAATCTTACCATTTGCAATGACATGGATGGAGCTAGAGTGTATTATATTAAGTGAAATAAATCAGTCAAGAAAGACAACTGCCAAATTATCTCACTCATATGTAGAATTTAAGAAAGAAAACAGATGAACAAGAGGGAAGGGAGAAAGAAAAAAAGGAGAGAGGGAAACAAGCCATAAGAGACTTTTAACAATAGAGAAAAAAATGGGGTTGATGGAGGGAGGTGGGTGGGGGATGGGCTAGATGGGTGATGGGTGTTAAGGAGGAAATTTGTTATGATGAGCACTGGGTGTTGTATGTAAGTGATGAGTCACTGACTTCTCCAGAACCAATATTGCACTGTATGTTAGCTACCTAAATTTTAAATTAAAAAAGAAAATGTGACCTAGGCTTAATAGCTGTCTCAATTACTTATTTATTCCATAGTTTTGGACATTTTATACATACAATATAAGTCATCTTTACAAGGCTTATTTTTAGTGGTTCATTTTTGAACCAAAACTGAGTTTCACACTTGCATTTGAGGGAATTTATTTTTACCTTTAGTAACCAGGAAGACATAAAGAGACTGAAAGAGATGCTTATCCAAAGATGTATTCCTTAGAAAGCTTTTGGATCCTGGGACAAAGAGCCTTCACATTCTGGAAAGCTTCCTGGTTGGAAGACTTCTTACTCAACTACCAAGTCTTCAGTAAAGCTCCATCCTATACCCGTAACCCACCATACTCTCTAAATAGTTCTATTTACCATGCTCAGAATCATCATCTGTCCTTAGAAATAACTCCCTTCCCTGAAAGTCTCCACTCCTAGTTTTGGCTATTTAGATAATCTACTTAAAACCTCTGAATCACACGCTAGATTTTGGGGCCAGGATTAGCCATCACTGGTGTCGAGTATAGATGGGTGGGAATGTGTAATGGAGGTGGTTTTCCAGTGTAATGGGCTGGACCTGGAAGGGTGAGTTTTCAAATTAGGTAGGAGCAGAGGAATATAATGACTTACCTGGGGAACTAAGATTTTTTTTAAAAAGTTTTTTATGTGTACTTCTATCTTTCTCTGACAGAATCAAGTTAGATTCACCTATATATCATAGTTCTTCAAAGTCTGGAAGAACTTTCCATTTCCGACTATTTTTGTTTCAATTTTCCCCTGGATCATCACAAATTTACGTTTTATCCTTGGTATGCCACTGAGTTAAGTAGAATTCAACCACTAATTCTAAAATAACTGTAGGAATATAGAAACTCATAAATGAATTCAAGAATGAATGCATTCAGTGTTGGATGGGTTAAATTTGTTTTAAAGTTCTGCTTAATATAGAAAATTTGGAAAATTCAGAAAAATATGAAGAAAATAAAAATCATTCATAATTCTTTTAGTAATTAGCATATTTCCCATATGTATATATTTCAGATACAAATTTTACCATATTGAAATTATAACATCCATGCTGGTCTTTAACTTTTTGATAAAAAATAATAAATGATAAAAAATAATAAAATATAAAACATGTCATGGACAGTTTTCCTTATCATTGAATACCCCTCTATAATATTTTCATTAAGTCAGAGATGTCAATCATTTCCTTTATTACTTTCTCCTTTGCTTTTATGCTTGGGAAAGCCATTCATACTTGGAAATCCAATATTTCCCTGGTCACTTTCTAAATAATCTATGAATAAAAATGCTGGCAAAATTTGCCCCTGCAATGTAGAATTATTGGAGGCAGAAATTAAGTGCTATGGATAACTCTGGGAATGTAAGACTAGCCATGGCTAGAACTCAGGTACCCCTCCCCCACCCCAACAATTGTCAGCTCCTGTTGCCAGGCACTGGTTTGCTTTGGAGACTCAGGTGCACCTCCCCCACCCCAACAATCCTTAGCTCCTGTGGCCAGGCACTGGTTTGCACTGGAGAAGAAACCCTCCTAGGGGTTCCAAGCAGTTACTTGGACTGCCCAAAGGACACTCACTGGTGATCAGAGACAAAGCCACAAGGCTCTTTGGAGCCAGCTGGTGGCCATCCAAATGTCTCCCCACACAGTTCTGGAGCCGCTGTGGGCTGTCCTGGAGCAGCTGTGGGCTGCTGGGCTGGTGATAGATGAACATTTGCCACATGGGCCACAAGTCTCTGGGTTTCACTGGGAGATTGTGGTGTGCACTGCAGTGGTGGTGTTCATAGTAAAGAGTGGACTCAGCTTAAGAAGAAGAAAGGGGCCTTGTGCCCAGAATGAAGTATCTGGAAAAGGCATGGAGAAGACCAAACCGGACACACAAGCATGTGGAGCCGTCGCCTCATCTGAGCAGAAGGCCAGTCCTCTCCCATTACAGATTCTTGCTCTGGCTGCCCTGAATCAAGATGCCGGGTATTTTTCAGTGGAAAATGCTACGCAACTGGTGAAGGGAGTTCGGGAAAGGCTGTTGAAGGGCTCTGACCAGCGGACTAATGAAAATCCCATCTCTGGAGCAGCCCAGGAAGATGGAGAACCCCCTGCGAGGACAATACCGGAAGGCTTAAGGGACAGCCCTGATCTGCAGGGAAGTGCAGACCCGCTGTTTCAGGACATTGGCAGCTGCGGACAGAGAGTGCAGGAAGAGGCAGGGGAGGCAGGCAGGCCAGAGCTTCGTGATGGAGGAGTGCAGCGGCAGGCCACCGGGGAGGGCCAGAGCCCACACCACACCCTAAGCCAGATCCTCCTGAAGGTGATGCATCTGCTAGAGCTGCTTCGAGATCATCTGGAAGGTGGGGGCTCAAGGAGGCAGGTGGAGACTGGCTACTCCTCCACGGACCATGTGCCCTCAGGCGGGAGCCCCGTGACAAAAGGAAAGGCGTCCAGGGCCCGGAAGAAGGCTCATCGGAGGGACGAAGAGGTCCCAAGAAACAAAACAATCCACCAAGCTGAGCAAGTATCTTGTCACCTTGGAAGCACCCTCCTGGAAAGTGAGATTCAGAAGTTGCGTCTGACGCTCAAGGCAGAGCCTACGCTGTGCGAAGAGCACATCAGACACCTGGAGCGGAGGATGATGGAGGAGAAGGCCCGCTGCCTGCAAGTGAAGAACGAACTTGCCAAGGTGCGCAGGAAGGCCGATGCTGCCCACTGGAACTTAGGCCTGTACAGGAGGATGGCGGACGACCTGCACCGAGAATGGCAGAAAATCTCCTCCTCGCATGACTGGGAGTGCCTCCTGGTGGAGAAGAGAAGTGAGGAGAGCCAGAAGGCTGTTCTGTGGGCAGAGAGGGAGTTCCCAAGGCTCAAGGCACAAAACCATTGCCTCAGGCAGAAGCTGGCCAACTCTGGGCCCAAGGTCCAGCTTGTCTCCGGGGGGCCTCCTGCTCCTGCTCCTGCTGTTCCGGGCACAGCCTCCAAATAACCCCAAGGGCCAAAGGCTCTCCTGAAACCCCAGAAGCCCAAGAAGGAAGCAAGGGTGCACTGGCCAGACTCCAAGTTCTCGGGTCCCCTGCAGTTCTGATTCCCTTTCCCAGCAGCCACCAACACTCACAACCAGAGCACAAAAGCTCCTGTGCTTACCCCTTACGCCATACCCATGGCTCCTTTTACTTGAGATCCACCCCATTATTTCACTGATGCTACATACATACATAGCAGTATGAGTGGGAGAAAACATAAAAAAAAACAAATAAAAATATCAAATTGCTGATACTACTGCTACTGAGAATTGATTTTATTAAGGGATTATATGCCAAGCCATTAAGGGTTTCAAGTGTATTTTCTTTATCACTGAATTGTCCCAATAACCCAGTGTGTCATATATTACTGAGGTTCAGAGAGGGGCAACAACTTGCCCCAAGATCACACAGCTAGTCAATGTCAGAGCTCCCATTCCAAACCAGGGTTGTCTAATTTTCAACTGCTGTGCAAGTAACTTCTGCTACTATTACTACTACTACTACTACTACTTTTTTTGTTTTTTTGAGAGAGAGAGAGGAAGGGAGAAGTCACACACACATGCAAGCGGGGGAGGGGCAGAAAGAGAGTGATCCTAGACAGGCTTTCCACTCAAGTGCCGAACCGGACGCTGGGCTGGATTTCACAGATCATGTGATCACGACCTGAACCGACATCAAGAGTCAGACGCCAAACCGACTGAGCTGCACAGGCTCCCTTGCACAAGGAACTTCTAGGCAAGCTGCTGTAAGGATCCCAGAAGGGCTTGATACAATTTTCTCCTAGTTCATGTTCTAGTAAGGATGCAAAGATTAGAGTGGCAGCTAGCTGCCATAAAGTCCCACCAAAGTATGGAGGGCAGCCTTTAAGGGTCTTCAACGATCCCCATCCTTAGTCCACATCGTTTTGTGTTACATACTCTACCTCTTGATTAGAGTCAGAAACTACTGACTCACTTCTAAAGGACAGGATATGGCAAAAGTGATAGGATGTCACTTCTGAGGTTAGTTGACTAAGAGACTGGTCTCCTCTTGGGCTTGCTCGTCCGCCCTCCCTCCCTCCCTCCCTCCCCCTCTCCCTCAGCTGTTCCCAGGGAAGCCAGCTGCTCCTTGTGGGCTGTGTAATGGAGAGGCCCCTGTGGCAAGGAATGAGTATTTCTTGGTTACAGCAGTGGAGGCCCTCTGGCTGCTAACAGCCACCTGAGTGAGCTCAAAAGCAGATTTTCCCCCAACAAGCCTGGAGATGACTGAAGATCTAGATGACATCTTGACTGCAGCCCTTGTGAGAGATCCTGAGCCACAGGTACCTGGCTAGTTGCACCTGGATGGCTGGCCCACAGAAACCATATCAGGTTCTCAATGTTGTTTTAGGCCCTTTGGTTTGGGGAAAATATTCAAGAAAGACAAGTGTGAAGCCAGATTTTTGGCTTGTGACCCACCACCCTCTCCTGGGGTTGAAATTCCAGGGAAATCAAGAGATGGTAGAAACGACGGAGAGATTATGATAAACAACTTAAGAAAGAGCACCTCTACGGGCACCTGGGTGGCTCAGTGGGTTAAAGCCTCTGTCTTTGGCTCAGGTCATGATCCTAGGGTCCTGGGATCGAGCCCTGAATCATTGGGCTGTCTGCTCGGCAGGGAGCCTGCTTCCTTCTCTCTCTGCCTGCCTCTCTGCCTACTTGTGATTTCTGTCAAAGAAATAAATAAAATCTTAAAAAAAGGAAGAGAGAAAGAAAGAAAGAAAGAGGACCTCTATTCTGTTCGCCATGTATCTTTCTGAGAGGACATCACCTCACTTGATCCTCACGTGCCATTATGTGGCAAATGCAGGAGGAGACAACTGGCAGTGTGGTCTAAGTCAGCTGAAAGCCCTCGACCCAGCCCTGTAGAGCCTCCTAGAAGGCAGAGAAAGAGCCCAGATGTTTCGTGGCGGCCGTAGAGAAGGCCCAGAAATTAGATGAGTTGAAAGCCTGGGACCTGGTCATTGGACCTCTGGGCTAGAGGGGAGATGGCCTGTGGAAGGGACCCTGCCTGGGACCCCTCTTGGACCAGACACCTCCTGTCTGCTTTGGGAGACTGAGGATTAATAAGAGAATGAATTAGTGTCGAAGAGATGGTGTTCTAAGGCTTGGCAGGTTTCCAGTTCTTGAAATCGTTGACATTCCTTTCCCCCTTGTCCCCAGTACCACCATTCATGGGAAGGGGCCTTCAAAGAAGCAAGATGATCTCTTGCAAGCCTGTAAAGTGTCAGTATCAAACCACTCCAGTCACTTTTACCCCCTTGGCAGCCCCACTGCTTCCACAAGGATACAGATACAAGTGACCTCTAAGGTTTCTTTTCCCAATTTCTGGTTGCTGCCCTGACTCAGAGGTGAAATTAAGTGATTAAGTGGAGAAGCACCTGGATAGCCTGAAATAGTGAGAGTGAGAGGGATGTGGAAAAAGTAGGAGAGACATGGAATCGGCCAGAGTCATGTGCGTGCTTGAAGATGGCCTGGTGAAAAAGGAATGATGCCTTTCTCATCTTGGGTGAAATGAAGCCTAATCTTAATCGATGCTTCTTTTTCTTCCTCTAAAGTCAACAACCCTTGTTTGACAGTCATTATATATGCCTTGTCCTTTTTCCATGTTTATACTGTGTTATCCTCTTTCTTGGAAACTTAGCTTGTGTATAGGGTTGCCATATATGGCTGTACAGATTGTGCATTGTAAATGTCCAGGTGGTACCATTTATTTCCTATGAGATATTGGACAAGTCATCTCCCAGAAATCTTTCCACATCATTATCACTGGATTCTCATTATTCCCATTCATTAACTAATATTTGAAGATTGGTTAAATGCCTGGTATTATTGTAGGTTCTGAGGATTTAACAATGAACAGGATAGTCTCTGCCCTTGGCATTGGTACGGGAAGAGACAGACAAACACATGAACCAGTAAAGTGAGTTTAGGTGTTGTAAAGAAGTTGCATATGTGTGGGTGAGGTAAAATGTTTGGGACATACATTCCTACACCCTTTAACATAAGACCACAGTTTATTAATGATAGATGTTCTATACTTATTCATTTGTCTTCCTTTTCTTTTTGAAACTTAAGAAAGCAGACAACATATTGTATGTGTAACAACAGATATTTCACACAAGGTAATAGAGTTAATTTCTTTTTCTTAAAGATTTTATTTATTTTAGAGAAAGAGTGCTTGCATGAACAGGAAGAGGGGAAGAGGGGAAGGACAGAGGAAGAGGGACAAGCGACTCCATACAGAGCACAGAGGCTGACACAGCGCTTGATTTCATGACTCTGAGATCAGACCTGAGCTGAAATCAGGAGTTTCATGCTCAACTGAGCATCACCCAGATGCTCCTAGAATTGATTCCTTATTAGATTTTGCATTTGTCCTACCAGGATGAAATTTTATTTTAAGAGAATATGAATTCCTTAATGCACTGAGTGGGGATGATTTTAAAATTTTTATTATTACATCATATTTATAAAATTGAAGATATGTATGTGGGTATGGTAGTGGCAGGAGGCAGATTTTGCAAATCTAGTACATTTTTGACACTTAAGAGGTATATTTTCCCAAGAGTAAGAGCGCTCTCAAAATCACAAACCTCAGCAGGGCACCTAATTTTCCCACAAAACACAGTGAAATAGAATTAAAATATTTAAAGATCTTTTGCATTCTTTTTTTTTTTATTTTTATTTTTTATAAACAAAATTTTATCCCCAGGGGTACATGTCTGTGAATCGCCAGGTTTACACACTTCACAGCACTAACCATAGCACATACCCTCCCCAATGTCCATTACCCCACCCACCTTTCCCGACCCCCTCCCCCCAGCAACCCTCAGTTTGTTTTGTGAGATTAAGAGTCACTTATGGTTTGTCTCCCTCCCAATCCCATCTTGTTTCTT
>PISX010027749.1:0-22570 GCA_004024625.1 Mellivora capensis | reverse complement strand
TAATCCTTTTAATGTACTGTTGAATCCTACTGACTAGTATTTTGGTGAGAATTTTCGCATCTGTGTTCATCAAGGATATTGGTCTGTAATTCTCTTTTTTGATGGGATCCTTGTCTGTTTTGGGGATCAAGGTGATGCTGGCCTCATAAAATGAGTTTGGAAGTTTTCCTTCCATTTCTATTTTTTGGAACAGTTTCAGTAGAATAGGAGTTAATTCTTCTTTAAACGTTTGCTAGAATTCCCCTGGGAAGCCATCTGGCCCTGGGCTTTTGTTTGTCTGAAGATTTTTGATGACTGTTTCAATCACCTTACTGATAATGGGTCTGTTCAGGTTTTCTATTTCTTCCTGGTTCAGTTGTGGTAGTTTATATGTCTCTAGGAATGCATCCATTTCTTCCAGATTGTCAAATTTTTTGGCGTAGAGTTGCTCATAGTATGTCTTAAAATTGCTTGTATTTCTTTGGTGTTGGTTGTCATTTCTCCTCATTCATTCTTGATTTTATTTATTTGGGTCCTTTCTCTTTTCCTTTTGATAAGTCTGGCCAGGGGTTTATCAATCTTATTAATTCTTTCAAAGAACCAGCTCCTAGTTTCATTGATTTGTGCTATTGTTTCTTTGGTTTCTGTTTCATTGATTTCTTCTCTGATCTTTATGATTTCTCGTCCCCTGCTGGGTTTAGGCTTTCTTTCTTGTTCTTTCTCCAGCTCCTTTAGGTGTAGGGTTAGGTTGTGTATTTGAGACCTTTCTTGTTTCTTGAGAAAGGCTTGTACTGCTATATATTTTCCTCTCAGGACTGCCTTTGCTGTGTCCCACAGATTTTGAACCATTGTGTTTTCATTATCATTTGTTTCCATGAATTTTTTGAATTCTTCTTTGATTTCCTGGTTGGCCCATTCATTCTTTAGAAGGATGCTGTTTAGTCTCCATGTATTTGGGTTCTTTCCAAATTTCCTCTTGTGATTGAGTTCTAGCTTCAGAGCATTGTGGTCTGAAAATATGCAGGGAATGATCCCAAACTTTTGATACTGGTTGAGACCTGATTTATGACCCATGGTGTGATCTATTCTGGAGAACATTCCATGTGCACTAGAGAATAATGTTTATTCTGTTGCTTTGGGATGAAATGTTCTGAATATATCTGTGATGTCCATCTGGTCCAGTGTGTCATTTAAGGCCTTTATTTCCTTGTTGATCTTTTGCTTGGATGATCTCTCATTTCAATAAGGTTTAAATTTCAATAGGTTAAAGTCCCCTACTATTATTGTATTATTGTTGATGTGTTTCTTTGATTTTGTTATTAATTGTTTTATATAGCTGGCTGCTCCAACGTTAGGGGCATAGATATTTAAAATTGTTAGATCTTCTTGTTGGACAGACCCTTTGAGTATGATATAGTGTCCTTCCTCATCTCTTATTATCATCTGTGGCTTAAAATCTAATTGATCTGATATAAGGATTGCCACCCCACCTTTCTTCTGATGTCCATTAGCATGGTAAATTGTCTTCCACCCCTCATTTTAAATCTGGAGGTGTCTTCGGGTCTAAAATGTGTTTCTTGTAGGCAACATATTGATTTTTTTTTTTTTTTTTATCCATTCTGATACCCTATGTCTTTTGATTGGGCATTTAGCCCATTAGCAATCAGGGTAACTATTCAGAGATATGAATTTAGTGCCATTGTATTGCCTATAAGGTGACTGTTACTGTATATTGTCTCTGTTCCTTTCTGATCTATTATTTTTAGGCTCTCTCGTTGCTTAGAGGACCCCTTTCAATATTTTCTGTAGAGCTGGTTTGGTGTTTGCAAATTCTTTCAGTTTTTGTTTGTCCTGGAAGCTTTTTATCTCTCCTTCTATTTTCAATGATAGCCTAGCTGGATATAGTATTCTTGGCAGCATGTTTTTCTATTTCAGTGCTCTGAATATATCATGCCAGGTCTTTCTGGCCTGCCAGGTCTCTATGGATAAGTCTGCTGCCAGTCTAATATTTTTCCCATTGTTTGTTACAGACTTCTTTTCCCGGGCTGCTTTCAGGATTTTCTCTTTGTCGCTAAGACTTGTAAATTTTACTATTAGGTAATGGGTGTGGACCTATTCTTGTTGATTTTGAGGGGGGTTCTCTGCACCTCCTGGATCTTGATGCTTGTTCCCTTTGCCATTGATGCTTGTTCCCTTTGCCATATTAGGAAAATTCTCTACAATAATTCTCTCCAATATACCTTCTGCTCCCCTCTCTCTTTCTTCTTCTTCTGGAATCCCAATTATTCTAATGTTTCGTCTTATGGTGTCACTTATCTCTCTAATTCTCCCCTCGTGGTCCAGTAGCTGTTTCTCCCTCTTTTGCTCAGCTTCTTTATTCTCTGTCATTTGGTCTTCTATATCATTAATTCTTTCTTCTGCCTCATTTATCCTAGCAGTAAGAGCCTCCATTTTTTATTGCACCTCATTAATAGCTTTTTTAATTTCAACTTGGTTACATTTTAGTTCTTTTATTTCTCCAGAAAGGGCTTTTATATCTCCAGAGAGGGTTTCTCTAATATCTTGCATGCCTTTATCGAGCCCGGCTAGAACCTTGAGAATAGTCATTCTGAACTCTATATCTGACATATTACCAATGTCTATATTGATTAGGTCCCTAGCCTTCGGTACTGCCTCTTGTTCTTTTTTTTTGAGGTGAGTTTTTCTGCCTTGTCATTTTTTCCAGATAAGAGTATATGAAGGAGCAAATAAAATACTCAAAGGGTGTCTAAGACCCCAGGAAATGCCCTTTAACCAAATCAGAAGAGACCCCAAATCATGGGGGGGAGAAAGGTGATAAAAAGAAGTTCAGAAAAAAAAAAAATTAAAAAAGAAAACAAATAAAGAAAAAATATAAAAAAGAAAAAAATATACATATATTAGACTGGTGACTAGAACAGGGACCCCCACTTAATTGTGGGGTATTTTGGTCTCTTAGAAGAAAGTACCTCCCATTTAAAGAATGAAAAACGTATATAAGGGTAAACACAATGAAGGGATGGAATATGCCTATAAAAATGAAAAACAAATCTTTTTTTTTAATTTCTAAAAAAAGGAGTTGATAAAGTACGTTGGTTGGAAGTATAAAGAAAAAGAAAGTGGAGAGAATTTGTTCACGCTGGAGACTAGAACAAGCCCGGAGCTAGATTTAGGGTATAATTTGATCCACTAGAGGAAGTTGTACCCCAAATTTTTTAGAAGAAAAAACCCTTAGTGAATACAAAAAATAAAGTTAAATACTATGAAGGATAAAATATGACTATAATAATGAAGGTTCAAAAAAGATTATTTTTTTGGAAAGGTATTGTTAAGATAAACTAGTTAAAACATGTTAAAAAAGACAAGGGTAAAAGTTAAAAAAAATTTAGCAGAAAAAGAAAAAAAAGAAAAAAAATAAAATTAAAGAAAAAATTAAATTAACTGCAAGACTAAAGAATCATGGGGAGAAAGCCATGAATTCTGCGCTTTGGTTTCTCCTCCTTTGGAATTCCGCTGCTCTCCTTGTTAAGTGAACTTGGTCTTGTCTGGATTTCTTGTTGATCTTCTGGGAGAGGGGCCTGTTGTAGTGACTCTCAAGTGTCTTTGCCAGATGCAGAGTTGCACCGCCCTTACCAGGGGCCGGGCTAAGTAATCAGCTTTCGCTTTCGGGAGCTTTTGTCCCCTGAATGCTTTCCATAGAGTTCAGGAGGACGGGAATGAAAATGGCGACCTCCCAATCTCCGGCCCGGAGGAGCCGAGACTTCGGGGCCCCACTCCTCAGTGCGCCCTCAGAGAAAAGCGCCAATCACTTCCATCTCCCTGACCTCCAGCTGCACTCCGAGCTCACCCAGCCTGCGACCGGTTCAAGGTAACCCCTGGCTGAGAGCTCACTCCTCGGCTCTGTCTCTGTAGCTGGCTTCCCCACTCCAATACCTGTGAGCTCTGCGACACTCAGACAACCCCGATCCTTCTGTGACCCTGCGGGACCTGGGGCCACGCTGACCCCACATGGGCTTCACACCAGTTTAGCCTCTGGAGCGATGTCCCTCAGTGGAGCAGACTTTTAAAAGTCCCGATTTAGTGCTCCATTGCTCCGCCGCTTGCCGGGAGCCGACCCCTCCCCCACAGTCTATCCTCCCGTCGCTTTCTATTCATTTCTCCGCTGGTCCTACCTTTCAGAAAGTGGTCGATTTTCTGTTTCCAGAATTGCTGTTCTTCCTCTCTTCAATCTCCCATTGGATTTGTAGGTGTTCTGGATGGTTTGATAAGCTATCTAGCTGATCTCTTGCTACCCGATGTAGTCTCAGCCTGCTACTTCTCCGCCATCTTGACTCCTCCCTTTTTTGCCATATTTTATTATCCCATAAAACACATTTATTTATATTTAACTCTGCTTCAACTTTGTTTTTTATCTTTTGCTTTTACATTTCTAAATCTTTATACAGGTGACACTTGAACTACATGAGTGTGAACTGTATGGATCCACTTATACATGCATTTTTACAGTAACAGCACTGCAAATGTATTTTCTCTTCCTCTTAATTTTCTTAACATTTTTTTCCTCTAGCTTATTTTATTGTAAGAATACAGTATATAAATATATATAAAATACACAATATGTGTTATTGACTAATTATGTTATCAGTAAGGCTTCTGGTCTGTTAGTAGTTAGTGTTGGGGAAGTTAAAAATTATATGTGAATTTCAACTATTTGGGGGGGCAGTGTTTGGCACCCCTAGTCCCCACACTGTTCATGGGTCAACTGCATTTTTATTTCCCTTTTCATGGGTTCTCTTCTCAATTTTTCTCTTAATCTTCCAGAATAAATACATCCAAATAATTTTCACAATTAGAGTAGGTATCTTCATTTCTGAATATGTTCTTATTTTTTACACCCAACTTTCTGCAGAAGAGTACTAAAATTGCATGCATCTGATAGATAATGTTTGTTTTGTACTCTTGTTTTCAAAAAATTTGTTTAGAGATTTTTGGTAGCAAAGGAAATAGGAAATAATATTTTAGAATTTATCTTTAAATCCTCAATAGTCTTTTTTTAAAATAAAACAGAACCATTCTGTATTCAACTTGCTATTAAATAGATTTTGAAGTATTGTAATCAATGGAATAGTTTGTGATATTAATGAAGGAATAGTCCATTATTTTAAAGTTGTAAATATAGAATTGAAATCTGTTGCTTTTCTGTATCTTATCTTTTGCACAATTCCTGTCCCCTGCTTGGTCATGTATTTATTTATGTATTTATTTTTCTTTGGAATTCAGCAAGTACAGAGTCTTCAAAATGTACTGATGATTTTTAAATTCACACTCATACTGACATCTTTGTTTTAGCTATGTTCTCCCATCTCAACACTGATCAATATCTTATGGGTATTTTCATTTAAATACATCTTGTAGTCAAGATTACCTCATAATCAAACTGACCATTTTTTCTTCCCTTCCAAACTTATTTCATCTATTCCTTTTCATATATATCTCAATATACTGTTTAAACAACTTCCAGTATTTGGTAAATAAGCTTATTTGGATGATCTGTCTAGACAGTTCAGCATTTTCCTGATCATTAAAAATTGTGAGTTCTTTCTGAGCTTACAAGTAAAAAAAAAAAGCTTGTGTCACCCATTTTATGAAATCAAAGCAATAATAAATGCATTAGCCCACTTTTTTTCTACTCCAATCACACTCAAGTATTTTTCCTGTAACAGTTTTTAAATGTCCATTTTTTAAAGATTTATTTATTCATTTTAGAGAGAGAGAGTGAATGGGAGGAGGGGTAGAAGGAGAGAGGAATCCTCAGTCTCCCCCCCGAGCATGGAGCTTGACACAGGGCTCTGTCCCAGGACCCTGATAACATGACCTGAGCTGAAACCAAGACTCACTTGAGATGAACAAGGTTTACTTCTCCAGGTTTTGTTTTCCTTGGATTTGTTCTTATGGTTCAGTTAATCCTCCTATAATCATTTTTCTCAATCTAATTATAAACTTTATGTTATGACCACCTTCAAAGTTTTCATTACTTTGCTTTACAGTAGTTGCCTTTTCTTTCCATTTTTTTAAAATTAAGTTTTTCTGTGTTCAGAGTTGTTTTAGGTTCATAGCAAAATTAAGAAGGTACAGAGATTTCTCATACACGACTTACCCACACACATGCATAGCCTCCCTCATTATCTACATATCCAACCAGAGTGGTACATGTGTAATAATTGGTGAATCAACATTGACACATCATAATCATCCGAAGTCTATAGTTTACATGAAGTTTCACTCTTGGTATTGTACATTTTATGGATTTGGACAAATCTATGACATTTATTCACCATTATGACATTACACAGAGTATTTTCACTGCCCTAAAATTTCTCTTTGTTCCTCTGATTCATTTCCAAAACTGAGGATATTTATTAAGTTGTTTCATTACATTAGACATATTAAATATTATATTAAAATTAAAGGTATAATAAAATCATCTTCTTTCATTTTAATTGCTCATATGCCTGACTTTCTTTCATTTTAATTGCTCATATGTCTGATTTCTTAATCAGTTTTTCATGGAACCAAATCAGTTATCATTTATAAGAAGAAAATATATGTTCTATTGTAAAACCCAAATATTATTTTTCCCCAAGTGCATATTAACCAATAGCATACTTAAACCAATCAGAATTCTGCAAGGGGACATCCTTGTGAAACACGTGTGTGTGTGCACATGCACATGTATACTCACAAAATTATTTTGACTCTTCAAATAATTTTTCCAGATAACTCTTATCCCCTTGTGAAATTACAGAGAACATAGAATAAACATTTCTAAGTTTCAGTAAATTAGCTTTTTTTTTTCCAGAAAGAGACATTAAAATTAAAATCAATAAATAATAAAATGGGGAGGAGGGGGCAAGGATTAATAATACTAAAATAAAACTCCTATCTGGAAAAAAGCCATTTAGCTTTGTGAACAGCTGCACCTCAGAAAGTCAGGCATATGAGCAATTAAAATGAAAGAAGATGATTTTATTATACCTTAGTAATCGTGATTGATCTTAGAGAGCTTCTGTTTACTATACATCAAGAAACAATCTAGGATGCTGTTTAAAACAAATTTCATAATCCTTGTTTAATGGATTTCAGTACCTCAGGCAATATAATAGTGTGAAAATGATTAAAACATGCCCTGTCTCTGTGTAATCAATAAAACCGCTCTAAAATTAGTAAGGTCACAAAGACTCCTCAGTGGGCTTGTCAGTGCTGTGTCTATGGAATTCAAGTAAACCATCTAATGCTATTTTCATACACAAAGTTCATTAGACATCTCATCCCTGTCTTAGCATTGAAGTCAGCTAAGTAGTCAAATTGAAAGCTCATTTTTTACAATATGTAGTTAGACCAAAAATGCATCTAAACCTTAACAGAAATATATCAGACTGAGGTATTAAGAAAGATTAGAAAACATACATATATGTAAATTTAAGATAACAACCACAACATTCTACAGTGGTAGAGATTAAAGAGGAAGTTGACTCAATTATAAAATTGAAAAAAATACAGCTAATAAGAATTACTATTCTTTTGTATTTTTTAAGACTTTAATCCTGCATTATGAAATATGATATCTAGACTTTTGAAATGAAAGGATGGACAAAATTCTGACTTTGGAAATAAATTTTAATTCCCATTAGAGTCTTAGGACTCTGTCATTACATATTTACAAACGATATCATGGAAATTTCTTATTAATTTAAGCTTTTAAAGAATTTAATCTTCTTCCACCAGTGTAAAAAAAAAAGGTGGTGCCATTATTTATTCTGCAGTGATACAAGGATATATATATATATCTATCTATCTATATATATAACTTTTTATTGCATGAAAACTTTCTCACTATATTCTCACAGCAAAAGAACATGGAACTCAACATTTGTCCACATATAACTTTAATGAAATGACTACTTTTTGGTAAATTTCCATTTTTAGTGAACCTAAAGAGAAAGGAAAAATGTTTAATTAGAAATATGGTAATTTTAACACTCATCGTATTTCATGTAAATAAATAATTTATCATCTTTGTAAACATTTAGGACTCATCACTTAACTATTTCTCTTGACTATAATTATAATTACTCAGATTAACTTAATATTTGTCTTAGTCATCTTGGTCTTTTATAATAAATTACCAGAGACTAGGTAAGTTTGAATAGTAGAAATTTATTTCCAGAGTTCTAGAGACTGGAAGTTCCCAGTCAGGGTGCCAGCATGGCCATATTCTGGTGATAGCCCTCTTCCTGGGTATGTCCTCACTTAGCCTCTCCAAAAGAGAGAGGGAGGAGAGAGTCAAGATGGCAGAGGAATAGCAGGCTGAGATGACATCAGGTAACAGGAGATCAGCTAGATAGTTTATCAAACCATTCCAAACACCTACAAATCCAACAGGAGATCAAAGAGAAGAAGAGCAGCAATTCTAGACATAGAAAATCAACCACTTTCTGAAAGGTAGGATATGTGGAGAAGTGAATCCAATGTGATGGGAAGATAGACTACAGGGGAGGGGCCTGCTCCCAGCAAGTGGCAGAGCAACAGAGCACAAAATCAGTACTTTTAAAAGTCTGCTCCACTGGGGGCATCACTCCAGAGACTAGCCAGGGTGAAGGCCCAGTGGGGACAGCGTGGTCTCAGGTTTTGTGGGGTCATGGAAAGATTGGGGGTATCTGAGTATTGCAGAGCTTGCAGGTATTAGAGCGGGGAAGCTGGCTACAGAGGTGGAGTCAAGGAGTGAGCTCTCAACTCTGGGTTACTTTAAACTGTGATCCATGGCATGGTCAGACCACTGCTTTTTTGAGCAGGGACCCCACAGGATCCGGGGAGACCTCCCTGGAAGAGCATAGGGATCTGCTGGGTTTGGAGACTCCAGGCAGGGCTGTGTGCCAGAGACAGAGATGCTTGGTCACAGGCTGGATGAGCTTGGAGCACAGCTGGAGTCCAGGGAGATGGAAGCGATTGAGCACTTTTCTCCGAGGGCGCACTGAAGAGTGGGGCCCTGAGCTCTTGGCTCCTCCAGGCCAGGGACTGGGAGGCCACCATTTTCATTCCTGTTTTCCACAAATCTATAGAAAGCGTTCAGGGAACAAAAGCTCCCAAAAATCAAACTGAAGCAGAGTACTTAGCCTGGCCCCTGGTAAGGTGGTGCAATTCTGCCTCAGGCAAAGACACTTGAGAATCACTACAACAGGCCCTTCCCCCAGAAGATCAGCAAGAAATCCAGCCAAGACCAAGTTCACTTACCAAGGAGAACAGTAGAAATCCAGAGGAGGAGAAAGCAAAGCATGGAATTCATGGCTTTCTCTCCATGATTCTTTAGTCTTGCAAAGTTATTTTTTTTAATTTTATTTTTTTCTTATGCCAAATTTTTTTAACTGTTACTCTTTCCTCTTTTAAAGTTTTTTAACTACTTTATCTTAACAATACCTTTCATTAAAAAATATTTTTGAATGTTCATTATTATAGTCATATTTTATCTTTCATTGTATCTAACTTTATTTTCTGTATACACATAGGGTGTTTTCTTCTAAAAAAATTTGGGTTACAACTTCTTCTAATAATCAAAATATACTCTAAATCTAGCACAGAGCTTTGTTCTAGTCTCCAGCCTGAGCAAATTCTCTCCACTTTCTTTTTCTTTATCCTCCCAACCAACTTATCTTATCACCTCCTTTTTTAGAAAATTTTTAAACAATTTTCATTTTTATAGTCATATTCCACTGCTTCATGTTTACTCTTATATATATACATACATATGTATGTGTGTGTGTATATATATATATATATATATATATATATATATATAAGTTTTTCATTCTTTAAAATTTTGGGAGGTAGTACTTCTAAGAGACCAAAATACTCCCCAAATTAAGTGGGTGACCCTGTTCTATTCACCAGCCTAATATATATTTTTTCTTTTATATATTTTTTCTTCATTTATTTTTTCTTTTTCTTTTTTTTCTTTTTTTTTTGAACTTCTTTTTACCCCCTTTCTGCCCCCCACAATTTGGGGTCTCTTCTGATTTAGTTAAAGCACATTTTCCTGGGATCTTTGCCATTCTTTTAGTATTTTATTCTCTCCTTCATATATTCTTATCTAGATAAAATGACAAGGCGGACAAACTCACCAAAAAAGAAACAAACAAACAAACAAACAAAACAAAACAAAACAAAAAAAAACCAAGAAACAGTACTGAAGGCTAGGGACCTAATCAATATGGGCATTGGTAATATGTCAGATTTAGAGTTCAGAATGATGATTTTCAAGCTGTTAGCTGGGCTCAAAAAAGCCATGGAAGATATTAGAGAAACACTGTCTGGAGAAATAAAAGCCCTTTCTGGAGAAATAAAATAACTAAAATATAAAAAAGCTAAAACCAAAAAAGTTACTAATGAGGTGCAATAAAAAATGGAGGCTATTACTGCTAGGATCAATGAAGCAGAAGAGAGAATTAGTGATATAGAAGGCCAAATGATAGAGAATAAAGAAGCTGAGCAAAAGAGAGACAAACAATTACTGGACCATGAGGGGAGAATTCAAGAGATAAGTGACACCATAAGATGAAACAACATTAGAATAATTGGGATTCCAGAAGAAGAAGAAAAAGAGGGAGCAGAAGGTATATTGGAGAGAATTATTGTAGAGGATTTCCCTAATATGGCAAAGGGAACAAGCCAGGAGACACAGAGAACCCTCCTCAAAATCAATAAGAATAGGTCCACACCCTGTCATCTAATAGTAAAATTTACAAGTCTTAGTGACAAAGAGAAGATCCTGAAATCAGCCCAGGACAAGAAGTCTGTAACATACAATGTTAAAAAATTAGATTGGCAGCACACTTATCCACAGAGACCTGGCAGCCCAGAAAGAACTGGCATGATATATTCAGGACATTAAATGGGAAAAACATGCAGCAAAGAATACTATTTCTAGCTAGGCTATCATTGAAAATAGAAGAAGAGATAAAAAGCTTCCAGGACAAACAAAAACTAAAGGAATTTGTAAACACCAAACCAGCTCTACAGGAAATATTGGAAGTGGTCCTCTAAGCAAAAAGAGAGCCTAAAAGTAGTAGACCAGAAAGGAACAGAGACACACTACAGTAATAGTCACCTTACAGGCAATACAATGGCACTAAATTCATATCTCTCAATAGTTACTCTGAATGTAAATGGGCTAAATACCCCAATCAAAACACACAGGGTATCAGAATGGATTAAAAAAAGTGCTGTCTATTGTGTACAAGAAACTCATTTTAGACCCGAAGAGACCTCCAGATTTAAAGTGAGGGGATGGAAAACAATTTACTGTGTTAATGGACATCAGAAGAAAGCTGGGATGGCAATCCTTATATCAGATCAATTAGATTTTAAGCCAAAGACTATAGTAAGAGATAAGGAAGGGCACTATATCATACTCATATACTCATATATCATATCATATATCATACTGGGTCTGTCCAACAAGATCTAACAATTTTAAATATCTATGCCCTAATATAAGAGCATCCAACTATATAAACCAATTAGTAAAAAAATCAAAGAAACACATCGTCAATAATACAATAATAGTAGGGCAATTTAACATCCCCCTTACTGAAATGGACAGATCATTCAAGCAAAAGATCAACAAGGAAATAAAGGCCTTAAATGACACACTGGACCAGAAGGACATCATAGATATGTTCAGAACATTCCATCCCAAAGCAACAGAATACACATTCTTCTCTAGTGCACATGGAACATTCTCCAGTATAGATCACATCCTGGGTCATAAATCAGGTCTCAAACAGTATCAAAAGTTTGGGATAATTCCTTGCATATTTCAGACCACAATGCTCTGAAGCTAGAACTCAATCACAAGAGGAAATTTGGAGAGAACCCAAATACATGGAGATGAAAGAACATCCTTCCAAAGAATGAATGGGTCAACCAGGAAATTAAAGAAGAACTGAAAAAAAAAATCATGGAAACAAATGATAATGAAACACAATGGTTCAAAATCTGTGGGACACAGCAAAGGCAGTCCTGAGAGGAAAACATACAGCGGTACAAGCCTTTCTCAAGAAACAAGAAAGGTCTCAAATACACAACCTAACCCTACACCTAAAGGAGCTGGAGGAATAGCAACAAAAAAAGCCTAAACGCAGTAGGAGAAGAGAAATCATAAAGATCAGAGAAGAAATCAATGAAACAGAAACAAACAAACAAAAAAACAAACAAACAATAGTACAAATCAATGAAACTAGGAGCTGGTTCCTTGAAAGAATTAATAAGATTGATAAACCCCTGGCCAAACTTATCAAAAAGAAAAGAGAAAGGACCCAAATAAATCATGAATGAAAGAGGAGAGATCACAACCAACACCAAAATACAAACGAAATACAAACGATTAAAAGAAAATATTATGAGCAACTATACGCCAGCAAAATTGACAATCTGGAAGAAATGGATGCATTCTTAGAGACATATAAACTACCACAACTGAAGCAGGAAGAAATAGAAAACCTGAACAGACTCATAAGCAGTAACAAAATTGAAGCAGTAATCAAAAATCTCCCAACAAACAAGAGCCTAGGGCTATATGGCTTCCCAGGGGAATTCTACCAAACATTTAAAGTATTAATTCCTAGTCTCCTGAAACTTTTCAAAAAAAATAGAAATGGAAGGAAAACTTCCAAACTCAATTTATGAGGCCAGAATTACCTTGATCCCAAAACCAGACAAGGATCCCATCAAAAAAGGGAATTACAGACCAACATCCTTGATGAATACAGATGCGAAAATTCTCACCAAAATACTAGCCAATAAGATCCAACAGTACATTAAAAGGATTATTCACCACGACCAAGTGGGATTTATTCTAGGGCTGAAAGGTTGGTTCAACATCCACAAATCAATCAATGTGATACAACACATTAATAAAAGAAAAAGCAAGAACCACTAGATACTCTCAATAGATGCTGAAAAAGCATTTGACAAAGTAAAGCATCCTTTATTGATCAAAACTCTTCAAAGTGTAGGAATAGAGGGTACATACCTCAATATCATCAAAGCCATCTATGAAAAACCCACCGTGAATATCATTCTCAATGGAGAAAAACTGAGAGCTTGCTGCTAAGGTCAGGAACACAGCAGAGATGTCAATTATCACCACTGCTATTCAACATAGTACTAGAAGTCCTAGCCTCAGCAATCAGACAACAACAAAAATTAAAGGCATCCAAATCAGCAAAGAAGAAGTCAAACTTTCACTCTTTGCAGATGTGGAAAACCCAAAAGACTCCACTTCAAATCTGTTAGAATTTGTGCAGGATTTCAGTAAAGTGTCAGGATATAAAATCAATGCACAGAAATCAGTTGCATTTCTCTACACCAACAACAAGACAGAAGAAAGAGAAATTAAGGAGTCAATCCCATTTACAATTGCACCCAAAAACATAAGATATCTAGGAAGAAACCTAACCAAAGAGGCAAAGAATCTATACTCAGAAAACTATAAATTACTCATGAAAGAAATTGAGGAAGACAAAAAAAAAAAAAAAGGGAAAAATGTTCCATGCGCCTGGATTGGAAGAACAAATATTGTGAAAATGTCTATGCTACCTAAAGCAATCTACATGTTTAATGCAATCCCTACCAAAATCCCACCCATTTTTCTCAAAGAAATGGAACAAATAATCTTAAAATTTATATGGAACCAGAAAAGACGTCGAATAGCCAAAGGAATATTGAAAAAGAAAGCCAAAGTTGGTGGCATCACAATTCCAAACTTCAAGCTCTATTACAAAGCTGTCATCATCAAGACAGTATGGTACTGGAACAAAAACAGACACATAGATCAATGGAACAGAATAGAGAGCCCAGAAATAGACTCTCAACTCTATGGTCAGCTAATTTTCTATAAAGCAGGAAAGAATGTCCAATGGAAAAAGGACAGCCTCTTCAACAAATGGTGTTGGGAAGATTGGACAGCCAAATGAAGAAAAATGGAACTGGCCCATTTCCTTATACCACACATGAAAATAGACTCAAAATGGATGAAGGACCTCAATGTGAGAAAGGAATCCATCAAAATCCTTGAGGAGAACACAGGCAACAACCTCTTAGACCTCAGCCACAGCAACTTCTTCCTGGGAACATCGCCAAAGGCAAGGGACACAAGGGCAAAAATGAACTATTGCGACTTCATCAAGATCAAAAACTTCTGCACAGCCAAGGAAACAGTCATCAAAACCAAAAGACAACGGACAGAATGGGAGAAGATATTTGCAGAAGACATATCAGATAAAGGGCTAGTATCCAAAATCTACAAAGAACTTATCAAACTCAACACCCAAAGAACAAATAACCCAATCAAGAAATGGGCAGAGTACATGAACAGACATTTCTGCAAAAAGACTTCCAAATGTCCAATGGACACCTGAAAAAGTGCTCCACATCACTTGGCATCAGGGAAATACAAATCAAAACCACAATGAGATACCACCTCACACCAGTCAGAATGGCTAAAGTTAACAAGTCAGGAAATGACAGATGCTGGCGAGGATGAAAAAGGGGAACCCTCCTACACTGTTCGTGGGGATGCAAGCTGGTGCAACCACTCTGGAAAACAGCATGGAGTTTCCTCAAAAAGTTGAAAATAGAGCTACTCTATGACCCAGCATTTGCACTACTGGGCATTTACCCTAAAGATACAATTGTAGTGATCTGAAGGGGCACGTGCACCCAAATGTTTATAGCAGCAATGTCCACAATAGCCAAACTATGGAAAGAACCTAGATCTCCAGCAACAGATGAATGGATAAAGAAGAGGTTGTCTGTATATATATGTATATGTACATATATATACACACACACACATACACACACACAATGGAATACTATGCAGCCATCAAAAGAAGTGAAATCTTGCTATTTGCTATGATGTGGATGGAACTAAAGGGTTTTATGCTTTGCAAAATAAGTCAATTGGAGAACAACAATTATCATATGATCTCCCTGATATGAGGAAGTTGAGAGGCAACGTGGGGGGTTTAGGGGGTAGAAAAAGAATAAATGAAACAAGATGGGATCAGGAGGGAGACAAACCATAAGAGATTCTTAATCTCACAAAACAAACTGAGGGTTGTTAGGGTGGGGGGTAGGGATAGGATGGTGGTGTTATGGACATTGGGGTAGGTATGTGCTATGGTGAGTGCTGTGAAATGTGTAAACCTGGTGATTCACAGACCTGTACCCCTAGGCCTAATAATACATTATATGTTAATAACAAATTTAAAAAATATAAAACAGGAAAAAAAAGAGAGAGAGAGAGAAGGAGAGAGAGACATCTCATGTCTTGTCCTCTTTTATCAAGGCATTATTCCCATCATGGGGCTCTATCTTCATGACCTTTTCTAATCCTAATTACCTTACAAAGGTTCCACCTCCAAATACCATCTCATTGGGGATTAGAGTTTCAATATATGATTTTGGGGGTATACAAATATTCAGTCCAAACTAGTGTTAAATGATTATTATAATTATTATATGTTATATATGTATATACATGGGTATGAATGTGTACTTATTAGATGCTGTTGTAAATTCTATTTTTTTCTGAATCCAGTTGCATACTAATTGAATAAGCATATGATCACCTGTTTTGTTTCCACATGAGGTCTATCACAGAATTTGTTTATAATTCTTAAACAGAGATAAAGACAAATATGTCTCATGGAATTACTATTACTCTATAGAACACCTTAGCATTGCTATGCACATGATAAATTAAAATGATTTACTGAATACCCACTATTCTAAGAACTTCCTTTGGATTATAAAATTTAACATTCATAGCAATCCTCTGTTAAATTTATTATCCTTATTTTAAAGATGAAGAAACTGAGGCATAAAGGATTATAAGCAATTTGCCCAAGGAAGCACAGCTAGTAAGTAATTAAATCCAAAATGCCAGTCTGACAATTTGGACCCCAGTGTTTGTGATTCATCTCATGATAGTCTGCCTTGTGATATCCTAAACCACCTCAATATATCCTGAAAACCACAGAAGCTATGAATATGTATACTGGGAAGTCTTGAATTTTTTGTTGCCAGCAAGGTGAACTGAACAGTTGGGTGAAACCTCATAAAACTAGCTGGCTTGTGGGACTGCAAGTATAAAACCACTTCTGGGACTTTCTACTTTTTTTGTCCCTAAAAATCCCCCCACTTTCTACAGTTATGAAAACTCAATAGTTGCTGGAAATCTTCTCAGTTTAGATTTGATTACAGTTTAATAAAATAAAAGTGAAGTACATGCAATTTGCCTTTATAGTATTTCAGTTACTAGTTTAGGATAAGGCCCACCACTTAAATTAAATTGAGTATGATATATAAAGTATAATATTTTGCAAATTAGATTTAGATGTGATCTTCTAAGCATAAAACCAAAAGTTGAATTTTAAATTAAGTAAAATTATTGATCTGACTTTATGCGTAAAATACATAAGGAACACCTTATTACTCATTAGGACACTAGTCTATTTTTTTGTTTTTAGTTTGCTCTTTTATATTAAAAAAACAAAACAGAAAAAAAAACAAGGACACCAGTAATGAATTTAAAATTTTTTAAAAAGTAGTTTTAAATTATGGTAAGTAGTGGGATTATTGGTTTTATGTCCCATCTTTTCTCCCAGTGTGAGAAATTTGTGTTGAAGAAACTACAAAATTAAAAAATTAATGATCTTGGAATAATTATTGGAAAACTGTTTCCTATCAGTGAGATGCATTTACATGGGATTTTGATGATAGACTAGCCTTCTTAGTTGTTTGTGGCCAACAGATGCAGTTGTAGAGATGTTGCAATGATCTAGGATCTTACTGAATAACATCCCAGAGGCTAGATCCCAGCAGGAGGGGGAGGCACCCAGAAGTGCTTGGCCTGTAAGTTTCTATAGTCCACTCTCCATGGCAAAGTCAGAAGCAGCAGTTCTCCCAGCAGGACACTTTCCTGGCATTTTTGAAATCATTCTTAGAGATCAAACCTAGAGCCAATTCTTCCTTCAACAATTAATCCTCAATATTAAATCATTTTATCTTTTAAAATCCCAAGACTTTATTTTTCTTCATGAACTTCTGAAGACTCCAAATGATAAACAATGGTCCAGGGTTCATACTAGCAGAGAAAAAAAAATAACTTTTTCCGTGGACATACATAAGACATATAAAATAAATCATGTAGTATTCATTTTGTTCTCTACCTTGTATCTCCAAACCACAAAGTGGATAATTTATAGGTAAGCCTCTTAATTGGATTGTTTTAAATATACGTTAGAAGTGGTATTATCAAAATAAAATTCTATTCAAATTAACTACTGTAACTACTTGAATAATCTAGAGTAAATAATCTAGAGTAAATATCTTCTTAAATATTTGGCTTTATTAACTAGCACAGGTTCCCTAACAAAATAAATGTATGCTCTCCAATTTTAATTTCCTTTCAAATCTCATTCAACCCAGTAGAAAAATATTCAGGTGATATTACTACTTGTTAAATGACAGATTATGTTGAGTCACAATAAAAAAAAATTGATGTGGCTCAGGAAACCAAGAATAAACAAGATATTGTTAATATCTATGATCAATGGATAGTTGGCATACTTAGTGTAATATATTATCACTAACATTTAAAATTTATGCCTGATATTCTATAACCTACTCATATTCCAGATGAATTGATATTGAAATATCACTAATAAACATAAATCAGTATGTGTAAAAATCTAACCTTCTGAAGTACAGTTAGGAAGTTTTTTATGAATCATGTGGTGTTACCGATATAATGTCCAGTCATGAATATCTCACATGTTGGGATTCACCATTGTGAACACCAAGAATACAATTTCTTTACTTAGCATTTTGTGAGGACTTTCGTTAAAAAATGTATGGTAGAATATATGTATACATACAAATAAAAATGTGAGTATAGTCCAATTATGGTTAATGAGAAATTTCCTTTTGTAATGACATGGAATCATTAATTCCTTTTTCTCCCATTCTTTTGCCCTCACTCATTTTCCCCTGGCCAGACTATAATGGTATCAAATGATGTGTGTGCTATCATGAGTTCCTAGTTTGATTTTTCACTTCACTGAAGGAATAACACCATTGAATATTGATCTGGCTCGACTGAGAAATAAGTAAGGCACTCTGGTTCTACGTCCATTTTTAAGACTACATATCTTAACATTTTAACTGCTTAATTTCTGCTTTAATGGTAAAACAAAGTTTTAGTAACTTGAGCAAAAACTAAATTGTCATTCTTTTTAGGCTTTGAAAATGCACCACTTGATTTGCCCTTGCTAAAGACATATGTAAGAAATAATTATTTAAAAAGGGGGGAGTACCTGGGGGTCTCAGTCAGTTAAACATCTGACTCTGAATTTTGGCTCAGCTCATAATTTCAGGGTCATGAGATTGAGCCCCGCGTAGAGGCCTGCACTGGGTATAGAGTCTGCTTAGGATTCTCTCTCCTTGGGGCACCAGGGTGGCTCAGTCATTAAGCATCTGTCTTCAGCTCAGGTCATGATCCCAGGGTCCTTGGATAGAGTTCCACATTGGGCTCCCTGCTCCGCAGGAGGCCTGTTTCTCCTTCTCCCACTCCCCTTGCTTGCATTCCCTCTCTCGCTGTCTCTCTCTCTGTTAAATAAAATCTTAAAAAATAAAGGATTATCTCTCTCCCTCTTCCTCTGTCCCCCTTACTCATCCCTGTTCATGCACTCTCTCCCTCCTCTCTCTCTAAGGGGACAAAAAGGGTGGGGGGAGAAAAAAAAACATAAAGGTGTTCTTATCTTCAGGTGAATGCATGACCTCTAAATACTACAATTGACCTGAACCTGTTGTGGGATATTTCCAATGTTAATATTAATTCTATCCTAACAAGGCCCCACTCTTCTAACCTCATTTACCCTTAATTCCTTCATCTAAAGTACAGCCACAATGATGATTAAGGTTTCTGATAAAAATAGGGAGACACAATTCAGTCAATAGCAATGTAATTTCATCTTATTCCATTATACAATTTTGCAATGGGAAGCTAAAAACCTATGTTAGACCAAATTCTGAGAAGGCCTAAAATGATCTTCGATAACTTCATACTATTATTTGCTAAATTCTCTCTCTAATCTTGCTTCTTTGGTGATTTTCTTTTTCTTACAGATGACTGGACAAGTTCCCAAAGCCTCTAGTACTATTTTCCCTGTCTCAGGATGGAGATTTAATCTTCTTAGTCAATCTGGTAGATAGAATTTTAAACGTATTCACTAGATCTTCCTGGGTAGTTTTTTTTTTCTTTTTTTCATTTTTTTTTATTACGTTATGTTAGTCATCATACAGTACATCATTAGTTTTTGATGTAGTTTCCATGATTCATTGTTTGTGTATACCACCCAGAGCTCCATGCAATATGTCCCCTTCTTAATACCCATCACCAGGCTCACCCATCCCCTCAGCCCCCTCCCCTCTAAAATCCTCAGTTTGTTTCTGGAGTCCATAGTCTCACTTGGTTCATCACCCACTCTAATTTCTCCCCCTTCATTTTTCCCTTCCTTCTCCTAATGACTTCCATGCTATTCCTTATGCTCCACAAATAAGTGAAACCATATGATAATTGATTTTCTCTGATTTATTTAACTTAGCATAATCTCCTCCAGCCCCATTAATGCAAAAGTTGGGTATTCATCCTTTCTGATGGCTGAGTAATATGCCATTGTGTATATGGACTGCATCTTCTTTTCCATCCATCTGTTGAAGGGCACCTTGGCTCTTTCCATAATTTGGCTATTGTGGCCATTGCTGCTATCAACATTGGGGTGGCTATGGCCCTTCTTTTCACTACATCTGCCTCTTTGGGGTAAATTCCTGGTAGTGCAATTGCTGGGTCATATGATATCTCTATTTTTAATTTTTTGAGGAACTGCCACACTGTTTTCAAAAGTGACTGCACCAACTTGCATTCCCACTAACAGTGTAAGAGGGTTCCCCTCTCTCCACAACTTCTCCAACAGTTGTTGTTTCTTGCTTTGTCAATTTTTGCCATTATAACTGGTGTAAGATGATATCTCAATGTGGTTTTGATTTGAATTTCCCTGATGATGATGAACATTTTTTTTAAAGATTTTATTTATTTATTTGTGAGAGAGAGCGAGAGAGCGAACACAGGCAGACAGAGTGGCAGGCAGAGGCTGAGGGAGAAGCAGGCTCCCCGCCGAGCAAGGAGCATGATGTGGGACTCGATCCCAGGACGCTGGGATCATGACCTGAGCCGAAGGCAGCCGCTTAGCCAACTGAGCCACCCAGGCGTCCCGATGATGAACATTTTTGATGTGTCTGTTAGCCATTTCTATGTCTTCTTTGGAGAAGTGTCTGCTCATGTCTTTGGCCCATTTTTTTGACTTTATTATTTGTTTTTTTGGGTGAGCTTGAGAAGTTCTTTATAGATCTTAGATATCAGCCCTTTGTCTGTAGTATCATTTGCAAATTTTTTCTCCCATTTTGTGGGTTGCCTCTTTGTTTTGTTAACTGTTTCCTTTGCTGTGCAGAAGTTTTTTTTTAATCTCAATGAAGTCCCAAAAGTTCATTTTTGCTCTTGTTTCCCTTGTTTTTGCAGATGTGTCTTGAAAGAAGTTGCTGGCTGATGTTGAAAAGATCACTACCTATGTTCTCCTCTAGGATTTTGATGGATTCCTGTCTCACATTGAGGTCTTTCATCCATTTTGAGTTTATCTTCGTGTATGGTGTAAGATAATGGTCAAGTTTCATTCTGTATATAGCTGTCCAATTTTTCCAGCATCATTTATTGAAGGGACTGTCTTTTTTTCCATTGGATATTTTTTCCTGCTTTGTCGAAGGTTAGTTGAGAGTCCATATATGGGCTCTCTATTCTGTTCCATTGGTCTATATTTTTGTGCCAGTACCATGTAGTCATGTACTAAAACCACTGTTTAATTTGTTCTAGATCTTTACATAGTCTGAACCCAGCTTAAAGCCATAAGAAAAATGAATTTATTTAGTCTAGCACATTGGTTTTCAAAGTAAATAACTAGGTAAATCAAGATAGAGAATGACTCTGGAAAGGCAGACAGAAAATATCTGGCCCACTATTATGTACTCATAACAGCAAATGATACAGGGATTGTAAGTTAGGATAGAATTTATGGAAGGTGAATCATTTGAATAATCAATTCTACTTTTAAATTCACTTTGCTTCTATCACTGCTGCCATCACACAAAGCTGTTAAGAAATATCTTTCCATGAAGTTTATTAATTGATTGAAGATTTTTCTCAAGTTGTAAAAGATCAGTGTTTAACTCTAAAACAAATCATTTTAATCCAATTTGCCCTCATCCACTATGAAGAAAAAAAGTGAAAAAAATTCCTCTAACAACAAAAATGCATGATATTAAAGGGAAATAAAATCAATACAGATTGGGAAGGAAGAAATAAAATTGCCTTTACCATCAGGTGGCATGACTTTCTATGCATAATATTTCAACGAATCAAACTTCAACCAAAAGACCTCCAGGAACTAATAAGTGATTATAGGAAGATCACAGCATACAAGGTTATTATACAATGGTCAATTGCTTTCTTATATATTAGCAATGAACACTTGAAATTTAAAGTTGAAACTATAATACCATTTATAATAGAAACCCCCCAAATATTCATAAGGCCTACATGCAGAAAACTATAAAACTCAGATGAAAGAAACCAAGTAAGATTGAAATAAATGAAAAAAAAAATACCATGTTCTTGGAGCAGAAGATACACTACAGTAAAGTTATTAATTATCCTCAAATTGAAGGAGCAGTAATAGAAAAACTTAAAAAGTAACTTGATAGAATTTTTTTCTCTATTGGACATAAACTTAGCAGTCTTAGACTTTTTCCATCAGAGTACCTCTCTTAGACACCTTTTTATTTTTGCATTATATTTAGAAATCTGGTCTATATTTTTTCTCTGTGACAAACAGTAATTGTGTGTGTGTTGTGCACATGCTTGCACATGCATAACACTTTCAAATATAAAATCTTAGGTTGAAAAAGTTTATTTCTTTAAACTATGGAGGATTTTATTGTGTAAGAAAAAGTTTTTTAACACTAATATAATTTTCTTCTGCTTTGCTTTTAAAACTGTCCATCAACCTTTACAAGCAATCTTATATTCTGCAAAATTATTTGTTGCTGCTCCAACTTTTCCCCTTATGCAGATAAATGGCATATCATTCAGCCATTCTCTTGCCCTTGGGGCCCTCACATATGGTGACAATGGCAGCTGTGACTCTTTAGTCAATTTAAGGAAGGAGAATAGTGTAGCAAGCCCACAGTATGGCCTTAAGACAAGGAATATGACAGGCATAGTTTAAAGAGCATATTGAAGTCCAGCTTTAGGATCAATCTCAGCATTTGGCATTTTTGACAAGGGAGAAGTATATTGATACTTTCTTCTTGGCTATATAAGTGTTGTTTCTCATCATAGGAA
>PISX010027748.1:0-22568 GCA_004024625.1 Mellivora capensis | reverse complement strand
ACTTTTGTAGCAACATGGACGGGACTGGAAGAGATTATGCTGAGTGAAATAAGTCAAGCAGAGAGAGTCAATTATCATATGGTTTCACTTATTTGTGGAGCATAACAAATAACACGGAGGACATGGGGAGATGGAGAGGAGAACGGAGTTGAAGGAAATTGAGGGGGAGATGAACCATGAGAGACTATGGACTCTGAAAAACAACCTGAGGGTTTTGAAGGGGCGGGGTGTGGGAAGTTGGGGGAGCCAGGTGGTGGGTATTATGGAAGGCACACATTGCATGGAGCACTGGATGTGGTGTAAAACTATGAATTCTGTTATGCTGAAAAGAAATGAAATTTAAAAAAAAAAGAATGAGTAATGAAAAAAAAATTGAAGCAGAAGGAAAACTTCCAGACTCTTTTTATGAAGCCAGCATTACCCTAATCCCCAAACCAAGCAAAGACCACACCAAAAAGAATTTCAGACCAATATCACTGATGAATATGGATGCTAAGATTCTCAACAAGATCCTAGCAAACAGGATCCAACAGCACATTAAAAAGATCATCCACCATGACCAGGTATGATTCATCCCTGGGTTACAATGGTGGTTCAACATTCGCAAATCAATCAATGTGATAGAACAAATCAATAGGAGAAGAGAGAAGAACCACATGGTCCTTTCAATTGATGCAGAAAAAGCATTTGACAAAATCCAGCATCCGTTCCTGATTAAAATGCTTCAAAGTATAGGGATAGAGAGAACATTCCTGAACTTCATAAAATCTATCTATGAAAGACCCACAGCAAACATCATCCTCAATGGGAAGAAGCTCACAGCCTTCCCTTTGAGATAAGGAACACGACAAGAATGCGCACTGTCACCACTCTTGTTCAACATAGTATTAGAAGTCCTAGTAACAGCAATCAGACAACAAAGAGAAATAAAAGGTATCCAAATTGGCAAGGAAGAAGTCAAACTCTCTCTCTTCGCAGATGACATCATATTTTATATGGAAAACCCAAAAGACTCCACCCCCAAACTACTAGAACTCATACAGCAATTCAGTAACGTGGCAGGATACAAAGTCAATGTACAGAATCAGTGGCTTTCTTATACACTAACAATGAAAATACAGAAAGGGATTTTAGAGAATTGATTCCATTTACTATAGCACCAAGAACCATAAGATATCTGGGAATAGACCTAACCAAAGAGGTAAAGGATCTGTACTCGAGGAACTATAGAACGCTCATGAAAGAAATTGAAGAAGACACAAAAAGATGGAAGACCATTCCATGCTCTTGGATTGGAAGAACAAACACTGTTAAAATGTCTATACTACCTAGAGCAATCTATACTTTTATAGCCATTCCGATCAATATTTTTCAAAGAGCTGGAGCAAATAATCCTAAAATTTGTATGGAATCAGAAGAGACCCTGAATTGCTAAGGAAATGTTAAAAAACAAAAATAAAACTGGTGGCATCTCATTACCTGATTTCAAGCTTTACTACAAAGCTGTGATCGCCAAGACAGCATGGTACTGGCATCAAAACAGACACATAGACCAATGGAACAGAGTAGAGAGCCCAGATACAGACCTTCAACTCTATGGTCAAATAATCTTCGACAAAGCAGGAAAAAAATATACAGTGGAAAAAAGACAGTCTCTTCAATAAATGGTGCTGGGAAAGTTGGACAGCTATATGTAGAAGAATGAAACTCGACCATTCTCTTACACCGTACACAAAGATAAACTCGAAATGGATAAAGGACCTCAATGGGAGACAGGAATCCATCAGAATCCTAGAGGAGAACATAGGCAGTAACCTCTTTGATATCAGCCACAGCAACTTCTTTCAAGATATGTCTCCAAAGGCAAAGGAAACAAAAGCAAAAATGAACTTTTGGGATTTCATCAAGATCAAAAGCTTCTGCACAGCAAAGGAGACAGTCAACAAAACAAAGAGGCAACCCATGGAATGGGAGAAGATATTTGCAAATGACAGTACAGACAAAAGGTTGATATCCAGGATCTATAAAGAACTTCTCAAACTCAACACACACAAAACAGATAATCATATCAAAAAATGGGCAGAAGTATGAACAGATACTTCTCCAATGAAGACATACAAATGCCTATCAGACACATGAAAAAATGTTCATCATCACTAGCCATCAGGGAGATTCAAATTAAAACCACATTGAGATACCACCTCACACCAGTTAGAATGGCCAAAATTAGCAAGACAGGAAACAACGTGTGTTGGAGAGGATGTGGAGAAAGGGGAACCCTCTTACACTGTTGATGGGTGAAAAGAAATTAATGTGATATGCTGAAAAGAAATTAAAAAAAAATTGGGCAAGCCAGAAGAAAGTGGCATGATATATTCAAAGTAATACATGGGAAAACTTTGTAGCTAAGAATACTTTCTCAAGTAAGTCTATCATTCAAGAATAGAGGGAGAAATAGTTTCCCAGACAAATGAAAACTATCAGTTCATGACAACTTAACCAGGCCTGCAAAAAATATTAAAGGGGACTCTTTGAGTGGAAAGAAAAGACCAAAAGTTCCAAAGAGAAGTAAGGATTGGAGAAAATCTCCAGAAACAATGACAAAACAAGTAATAAAATGACATTAAATATATATCTATCAATAATGATAGATCTGGTTTCATAACTGGTTTCAGATCATATTGATACATATCTATCAATAATGACTCCGAATGTAAGTGGACTAAATGCTCTAGTTAAAAGACATAGGGTGTTAGGGTGGATTAAAAAATAAGACATCTATATGCTGCCTACAAGAGACTTGTTTTTGACCAAACACTCCTGTGGATTAAAAGTGAGGGGATGGAAGGCACCTGGGTAGCTCAGTGGGTTAAAGCCTCTGCTTTCGGCTCAGTTCATGACCCCAGGGTCCTGGGATCGAGCACCACATCGGTCGCTCTGCTCCGAGGAGAGCCTGCTTCCTCCTCTCTCTCCCTGCCTCCCTCTCTTGCCTACTTGTGATCTCTGTCTGTCAAATAAATAAATAAATAAATAAATCTTTAAAAAAAAAAGTGAGGGGATAGCGAAATATTTATCATGCAAATGGACATAAAAAGGAAGCTAGAATAACAATACTTCTATCAGATAAACTGGACTTTAAAACAAAGACTATAAGAGATGAAAAAGAGCACACCATAATAGTAAAGGGGACAATCCAACAAGATCTAAAAACTGTAAATATTTATGCATAGAAGCAACTAAATGTATAAAACAATAACAAATATAAAATAAATAATTGGTAACAACAAAATAATAACAAGGGACTTCAACAACCCACTTACAAAAATGAACAGGTCATGTAAACAGAAAATCAACAAGGAAATAATGGTTTTGAATGACATGCTGGATCAGAAGGACATAATATATATTAAGATATACTATACAAAAGACAGCAGAATACACATTCTTTTCAAGTGCACATGGAACATTCACCAGAATCAAACACTCGTAGGTCACAAAACAGTCCTTAACAAGTACAAAAAGACTTAAATCACACCATGCACCTTTTCTGACCACAAAGTTATGAAACCAGAAGTGAACCACAAGGAAAAATTTAGAAAGAATACAAATACATGGAGGTTAAAGAACATTCTACTAAACAATGAGTGAGTGAACCAGAAGGAAGAAGTAATAAAAAAAAATACATGGAAACAAATGAAAATGAAAACACAATGATCCAAAGCCTTTGGGATACAGCAGAAGCACTCCTAAGAAGGAAGTATATAGCAATACAGGCCTACCTCAAGAAGCAAGAAAATTTTCAAATAAACAACCTAACCTTACACCTAAGGGTGCTAGAAAAAGAAAAGCAAATGAAACCCAAAGCTAGCAGAAGGAAGAAAATACTGATGATAAGAGTAGAAATAAATGATATAGGAACTAAAATATGTATATATAAAACAGATCAATGAAACCAGAAGCTGGTTCTTTGAAAAAAATAATATAATTGATAAGCCTCAGTCAGACTTATCAAAAAGAAAAGAGAACAAAAAATAAAAGGACATAAATAAATAAAATCACACATCATAGAGAAGAAATAACAACTAACACCACAGAAATACAAACAATTATAGGAGAATATTATGAAAAATTTTATGGCAAAAAATTGGACAACATAGAAGAAATAGATAAATTCCTAGAAACATATAAACTACCAAAACTGGAACAGGAAGAAATAGAAAACTTACACAGACTGATAACCAGCAAAGAAATTGAATTAGTAATCAAAAAATTCCCAACAAACAAAAGTCGAGGGACGGATGTCTTCAAAGGCTAATTCTACCAACATTTAAAGAAGAATTAATACCTATTCTTCTCAAGATATTCCAAAAAAATAGAAGAGGAAGGAAAACTTCCAAATTCATTCTATGAGGCCAGCAATACGCTTCCACCAAAACCAGATGAAGACTCCACTATTAAGAGAACTACAGACCAATATCCCTGATGAACATGGGTGCAAAAATTCTCAGTAAAATACTAGCAAATAAAATCCAACAATACATGAAAAAAAAATCATTCAACAAGATCAAGTGGGATTTGTTCCTAGGTTGCAAGTGTTGTTCAATATTCACAAATCAATCAACATAATAACCATGTTAATTAAAGAAGGGATAATGTGATCATTTTAAAAGATCCAGAAAAGGCATTTTACAAAGGACAACATCCACTCATGATAAAAACCCTCAACAAAGTAGATTTAGAAGGAACATACCTCAACATAATAAAGGCCATCTATGAAAAACCCACAGCTAATATGATCTTTTTTTTTTTCTATACAGTCAGGAACAAGACAGGAATGTGGACTGTCACCACTGTTGTTTAACATAGTACTAGAAGTCCTAGCTACAGCAATCAGACAACAAAAAGCAATAAAAGGCCTCCAAATCAGTAAAGAAGAAGTAAAACTTTCACTTACTGCAGATGAGATTATAGTCTATATAGAAAACCTGAAAAATTCCACCCAAAATGTGCTAAAACTCATATATGAATTCAGTAAGGTCACAGGATACAAAATCAGTGTACAGAAATCTGCTGCATTTCTATACACCAATAATGAAGCAGCAAAAAGAGAAATCAAGGAATCAACCACATTTACAATTGCACCAAAAAGAATAAAATACCTAGGAATAAACCTAACCAAAGTGGTAAAAGACCTGTACTCTGAAAAATATATAATCCTGATGAAAGAAACTGAAGAGGACACAAAGAAATGGGAAGATACTTAATGCTCACGGGTTGGAAGAAAAAATACTGTTAAAATGTCTATACTATCTTAAGCAATCTACACATTTAATGCAATCTCTATCAAAAAACCACCAGCATTTTTCATAGAGTTAGAACAAACAATCCTAAAATTTATACTGAACCACAAAAGACTCCAAATAGCCAAAGCAATCTTGAAAAAGAAAAGCAAAGTTGGTGGCATCACAATTCCAGACTTCAAGCTCTATTACAAAGCTGTAGTGATCAAAACAGTATGGTACTGGCATAAAAATAGACACATAGAGCAATAGAACAGAACCGAAAACCCAGAAATGAACCCACAATTATACAGTCAATTAATCTTTAACAAAGCAGCAAAAAATATCCAATAGGAAAAAGTCTCCTTAACAAAAAGTGTTGGGAAGACTGGATGGCAACGTGCAAAAGAATGAAACTGTACCACTATCTTATACCACACACAAAAACAAATTCAAAATGAATTAGAGACCTAAATCTGATAACCGACACCATAAAAATCTGAGAGGAGAAGACAGGCAATTACTTCTTCGATGTTGGCCATAGCACTTCTTTCTAGCTATATCTCCTGAGGCAAAGAAAACAAAAATAAAAATAAACCATTGGGACTTCATCAAAATCAAAAGCTTCTGCATAGCAAAGAAAATAATCAACAAAATTAAGAGGCAAACTTACAGAAAGGGAGAAGATATTTACAAATGACATATTTCTTAACAGATTAGTATACTAAATCTATTAAGAACTTATACAACTCAAAACACAAAAAGCAAATAATCCAATCCAAAAATGAGCAGAAGACATGAATAGACATTTTTCAAAAAAAGACATACAGATGGACGAAACATAAGAAAAAATGCTCAACATCAGTGATCATCAGGGAAGTACAAATAAAAATAACAATGAGATATCACCTTACACCTGTCAGAATGGCTAAAATCAACAGTACAAGAAATAAGATGTGCTGGTAAGGATGTGGAAAAAGGGGAACCCTCTTGCACTGTTGGTGGGAATGCAAGCTGGTACAGCCACTGTGGAAAACAGTATGGAGGCTCCTCAAAGAGTTAAAAGTAGAACTACCCTAAAATCCAGCAACACACAAGTAGATATTTACCCAAAGAATACAAAAAGACTAATTCAAAGGGATACAGGCACCCCAATATTTATAGCAGCATTATCCACAATAGCCACGTGTCACTGATGTGTCAATTCTTCCACTAGTATCACACTCTTGGTGAAAATAGCTATATAAAAAAGTCTTAAAATTGGTTACAAATTTATTCTTCTTTTTCAAAATATAGTTATTTATTATATTTCCTTCCTTTCCTTCTTCATAAAAACTGTGGAGTAATCTTGCCTATATTAACAATAAATCTTGATGGGATTCTGATAGAAATTTTATTAAACCTGTATATCAGTTTGGAGAGAACTGACATCTTTACTATGTTGAACTTTCCAAGCATGAGCACAGTCTCACTCTCCATTTATGTAGATCTTTGACTTATTTCAGTATTTTGTAGTTTTAAGCATGCGGATTCTTTACCTGTGTTGTTCCATTTATACCTATGTATTTCACTTTATTTTGAGCAATTGTACTTCTTTCTTTCATTTTGATTTCTACCTGTCAATATGCTATTGATTTCTCCATGGGGACCTTGTATCTTGCAATCATACTCAGCTTGCTTATTAGTTACAGGATTTTTGTAAGTCTTTTGAGGTTTTCTATGTAGATAATCATTTTATCTACAAATAGGTAAAATTTTATTTATTTCTAATCAGCATACCCATTATTTCCTTGCCTTGATTTATTGTGCTGACAACAGCTTCCAACAGTTGTTGGATAAGAGTGCTAAGAGTAAATAGGGCATATTTGTCCTGTTCCCGATTTTAGGTGAAAAGTACTCAACCTTTCTCAGTTAAGGGTTTTATTAGCTGTAAGTTTTCAGTAGATGCTCTTTATCAAGCAGGGGAAGTCCCTTCCTCCACCCCATTTCTAGTTGGATGTGAGTTTTTCTTACGACTAGGTGTTGTATATTGTCAAATATTATATCTGAATTTGTTGATAGGATCATGTTATTTTTCTTACTTAGTCTGATGGTATAGTTGATTGCATTAATTCATATTTCAATGTTGAACCAGACTTGTATATGCAGAATAAATTTCATTTGAGTAGGGTCCATGATTATTTTTATTCATTGGTGGATTAGATTTGCTAATATTTTGTTGAGGGCTTTTAAATCTAAGTTTACCATATACAGAATTCATGGTTGACATGTGTTTTAGTACTTGAAAAATGTTCCAATTTCTTCTGGCCACTTTGATTTTAGATGAGAAATCTGATTTACTCAATCCATATGTTGCCTCCCCCATATGTAATACATCTATTGTAGCCATGACAGAAATGAGATGGAAACTCCACTCAAAATTTAGTTTAGATTTGAAGACTGATGGTACCAAACATGCACGAAGAAAGTAAGAGAAGTTCTACTCCTCTCATAACAATATTTCCTGGGAAGATCAAAGCAGATTCCCGAACAAGTCGAAATATCACTTGAGGTAGCAGGAAATGGAGAATGGCTTGGATTTTATTACAGTTAAAGGTGTCAACTGAGGTGCTAATTCCTGCTCACAGGCCAGATCTTAGCCAGTTTCAGCTTCTCACTTGCACCAAAGCAGAGAACATCAGGCTTTCTTAATACATGGCTTGCACATATATGGGGCAGAAGGGCGAGAGGAGTGGTAAGGTTGAAAGTTGTCAGGAGCCAAACATCAAAACAGAAGTCAGACGAGGGACACCCAGGTGGCTCAGTTGGTTAAGTATCTGACTCTTGATTTTGGCTCAAATCATGATCTCAGGGTCATGAGACTGAGCCCAGTGTCGGGCTCCTGGCTGGTATGAAGCCTGTTTAATATTCTCTCTCTCCTTCTCCCTCTAACCCTACCCTGCTCCAAAAAAACAGAACAAAACAAAAAAAACCTTGAGTCAGACTCTTCATTACAGTGTTCTCTCTGGTTGCTTTCATGATTTTTTCTCTGCTTTTAGTTTTCTTTTTTTTTTTTTTTTGAGATATATATTAAAGATTTATTTTTTAGTTATTAACATATAATGTATTATTTGTTTCAGGGGTACAGGTCCCTGAATCTCACCATAGCACATACCTCCTCAATGTCCATCAGATTTTTAAGTTTTTTCTTAAACTTGTTGTTTCTTGGTGTGGATTTCTTTGGATATATTCTAAGATTCACCTACCTTCTTGAATTTGTGCTATGTTATTTTTATCACATTTAGGAAGCCATTTTTTAATACATTTTCAGTCCCAATTTCTCTCTCTTCTCCTTCTGAGGCTCCAGTGAAATTATGCGGGGTCTTTTATTATTGTCCCACAAGTCTCTGGTGCTCTCTCTCTTTTCAATCTATTCTCTCTCTCTCTTTTCAGAATGGATAAATTTTATTGATCCATCAGTCCACTAATACTGTCTGCTAGGTCATTGACTCCAATTGCCTCATTGGTACCAAAGGGCATGTGAACGCAACTCCAACTCTGCCACCAAGCAGAAGAAGGCAGAGGACTGACTCATACAGCTTTGTTACTGTATGAGAGGAGTGGAAACTCATCTTCTGGATGGTTCCCCACTCTCACAAACATACATATACCATGGTTAAGAAAGAAAAGCAGAGTGTCAACTAGCCTCACTTTACCACATTGTCTCACTTTATTTGTGGCAAGAAGATATACTCAGTGGCCTCATTCTAACTTAGACATTGGGAGGAGACACTGGAAAGCAGAATACTAACAAAACCTCACACCCTAGGTTGCCTATTTTAAGCAGTTTCCCAGGTCAGAAATCGGATCATTTCGGTGAATCTTTATATTCACCTGAACAACCTTAGTTTTCCCACCAATAAGTCCTGTTTTGAATTTTCAAGTTGAGAAAATTAGCAACTTGGGAGTCTCATAGCATTTGTACCTCAAGACATAATTTTGTTCTCTTTATATGCTTGTTCTTCAATAGACTATAAATTCCTCAAGAGTAGTTCCTCAGCCAAAACCCATATTAAGGGTTCACTATTGAACTGAACTGAGTGGTTTTCTTAGGTTGTAAACATTATGTAAAATTTGATATTTCTTTTTATAGTTGTAGTAAAATACTCATGGGCTTATATAAATTAGAAAAACTAGGAAGTAGAATAAAAATAGGTTAATAAAACCATTTCCTCTTAATTGGTTTATCCTTGAGTATGGCCAAGTTATCATTCAGTGAGAAAGTTCTTGTTTCTTCCTTTCTTAGAAGAGAAAGCTCAAAACAACACAATTTGGAGCAGGTTATGAATGCTATTTTAGAGCAGACTTGAGGAGAGAAGAGGGAAGTGACAGGAATAATAAATATTGAAGGAGGTATTTTTTTTTTTTTGGTAGTTGGATCCAGGAATGGTAAGTTACATTTTTATTATAAATCTTCTATAAAAATAATTTTCTCAAAAAATAATAATGTCCTCAAAATTTTGTCTTATATTACTCAATTCACTCTTCTGCAACTATTTATATTTCTAAAAAAAAAAAAGTCTTATGTGACTAAAAGAATTTGGTGTCAACCCATCGACAAAGTCAGATCATTACAATTCTTTTACACTGAGGAATTCATGCTGCTGCCAGTTTCTTGGATCTGTGATTCAAAGGCAGAAATATAAAACTGCTGCTGCATTTGACTGGATTACAAAATAAGCAGCACAGTTAGCCTGGATGTCAGAAAGAAACTTTAAAGTGCTGTAGGAAAAAAGGCATGCCTTTAGGGGTTGCTCCAGGAATTTAGTCTGGGATGTGCCAAGCATCTGCAATAAAAAGAATTTGTGCTTTGCAGTCAGAGGAGTATTATAGGGAAATTTTCGGATCCTGACTCCACTGCTTACTGATGTGAAGCTGATCAGGATATTTAAATTTTCAGCCTCAATGTCCTCCTCTATGAATGAAAACAACACAAATTGATCAGTTAGTCTAAGTTGATGTGAAATAATGTGAACAAGATGCTTTGTCCCAAACTTAGCATTTGGGAAGGTCCCGAGAATACTAATTATCCTCTTCCCACAACGCCCCCAAGAACCACGCAAGAGGGAGCATTGGATTGCTCCCCAGAAAATGAAAGCAAAAAAAGTGTAAGAGGAATGACAAACCTCATTCTACTGTGTGGAAATTCCTTCTCTCTAAGAAATAAACTAAATAATATTAAAGACAAGAAAGTCTTTTCTTGTGTAAAAAATCTTCAGTTTTGTGAAACTTATACTGAAGTCAAAATGAGAAAACTGCAAAGCAGAAGCCCTTAATAGTGATCATTCATATACTGAAGGTAATTAGCATCATGGCAAAGGCAATTTTCAATGAGAACATTGACGCTTACAAAATGGGGGTATCTGAGGTTGCATCATTCCTTTAGTATCTAAAGGATTCCTTTAGTATCTAAAGTAACTAAAGATTCCTTTAGTATCTTTTGAACATTTGAAGGTGAAAGAGGTGAAATCACAGCCAACTACAGAGGCAAGAACATAGTCAATGGAATTCTGGGAAAGCCTGTCTAGGCTGGGAAAGCCTCTTTGTTTGCTCCTGTAACAGCCATAGGATGTCGATAACATTAAAATGCATCGCAGATATGACTACTTGTCACTATATGCACACCTACTACCCTATTCCAAGCCACTACCATCTCTCCTGGACCTGAGTCATAGCCTCTTAACTGGTTTGCCTGCTCTGACCCTTGTTCCATTCTTCACAAAGCAACAAAAAATGGTGCTTAATTTAAGTCAGCTCCTGACACCTCCTGCTCAAAATCCAAAAGCTTCATACCACAAAAAATAAAACATAAACTCCTCACCACAGCTTGTAGAAACTTAGACAAACCAGCTGTTTCATTTTTCTCTAAACTTATTCTTCTAAACTGTCTGCCTCCCTCATTCACTTCTAACCCACTGTTCCTAACGTCCCTCAAACACATCCCTTCAAACATCTCTCATTGCACTGGCAGCTTGCTGCCCAGAACACCAGTGTCCCAGGTCTTCCCTTCCTTCTTTTATTTGTGTCTCTGGTCAAATATTTGCTTTTCAGAGAGCTATTTCTAACTACTTTATTTAAAATGGCCATTTATTTACTACTACCTGTCACATTCTATCTACTTTGACAGTTACAGTTTTCTTCAAGGCCCCCATAACTACATATTATTTGTGCCTTCTATTTATTGCTATCTTTGTTTTTCATTTTCTATATGCCCTACTAGATTGTACAATCTGTGGAGATAAGACTTTGCGTCTCTTATTTACCAGGTGGGCCCCATACATAGAGGTAGTAGCTACCTCTCCATGTCTTGGTTTCATGTAGTTCTTGGCTGCCTTTTCTGGAAATAGCCCCGGTATTGGCTTAGCTGATGGAAAGGGATTGGTTTTAGACCCACACATCTCTGTGTATGTGTGTGAACTTGAACAAACAAGTTGAACTTACCAAGCTTCGGGTCTCTTACTGGTAAATTAAAGAAAATAATATTTACATCAAAGAATTGTTGCAAACAGTTAAGTAACTTACCTTTAAACTGTCTATCTCGGTTCTGGGCTTAAGATATGTAATCAGTAAAATTGCATCACCTTCCCCATTACCTTTTACCTCTACAGTGAACTGCGTCTGTTCTGACCTCCTAGCTGGGCTCTGTCCTTCCTGCCTCCAGAATTCCTTTCAGCAGGAATACCTGGTGAGGACACTTACCTCCTACTTCATGCCCACATTACAACTCCATGTTTCATTCTTGATTCTTCTGGCCACACTTATGGAAAAATATAAATTTACATATTCTTTTATATCTTAGCTCTCTTTATGAAATTGTGTATCTCTACATCTGTTTAACAACATGGTAAAACTATATCCACAAAACATGATGACTTTATTTGGTTAATTATAATATTGATGGTTTCTTAATTTCTCGGTTGTTTACTTCAGATAAATAGGTAAAAACTAAAAGATGTTCAATTTCTTAAGAACAGCAGCTTGCAGTGCCATTTGTAACAATTAAACACGTCTGAAAGTAAATTCCAATAGCAAATTTGGAATTAGAGTCTAAATAAACTATCCTTTTAAATTAATATGTCAACCATTTTAATTTCATGAGTAAATAAAGTATAGTAGATATAATTTTTATACTTTGAATCAAATAAATGACTAGGAATACAAAGTAAATTAAGATATATTTTACTTTTTTCCCATTTTTATACTATTATTTAAAAATGAAATTTTTCCAAAAGTTCAGAATTTTCAAATATTTTCAAACAAAGGTCAAGGGAGAACTATACAGAAATGAAGATTATGAGTTATTAGTATCAAGAGAAATTGTAACTTCTGTTCTGACCTTTCTTTGTAGATAAGACTTCAAGAGTCAAATGTGAAATGTGTTAATAGTTCATGTGTTGGTTTTTGGGGGTTTTTTTGGTTTTTTGTTTTATGTTTTTTCCTGAAATATCCTGCACCAGAGGCTCAATTCTGAAGTGAGCCTTGTATTTGGAGAGGCTGACTAACCAATGTATTGTGTTGATCAATGTGGGGCACTGAATTTTAGGGGATAGCACAGACATAGGCTTGAGAAGGTACACTGCCACTTTTCTGAGTGCCTAGCCTACAGCTACTAGCTACAGGGCATGACTTAAATATTGTTTAGTCAAATTATATGTGTTTATTTATACATTATGAATATATATTGCTTGTGATGTACGTTTTTGTTTTGTGGAATTGCTTTTTTTAATTGGAGAGGTATAATCCCTAGAAATAGGGATTACAAAGAAGAAATAGGTGCTAAATATGTTTTTTTGGCCCTTCTCCTAAGAACAATTATGTTGCAACTTAATAATACATCAATACAGATGAGTATATACAATCTGCTTTAAAACTCATGGCACTTAAATGATAACTGAGAGTGGAATAAGATAAGGTTATAAAAGAGTGGTTAGGCCACTTACCATGGTTTGGGAAAGATTTTTGTAGAATAAATTTTAAACTGATATTCATAAAATAAAGACTTTTTTTCAGAAAGAAACAAAACTATAAGCCAAGCATTGAGATGAAAAAGGAACTGACAAAAATGAGACACTGAAAGGTCAAGGTGCCCAAAACACACATGAAAGAAGGAGGAGAAAGAAATATTTTAAAGGTGCATTGGTGGGGTGACTATGTGGTTCAGTCTCCCAACTCTTGATTTTGGCTGTGACCATGGGGTTGTGTGCAAGCCTGCATCAGGCTCCACACTCACTGGGCGGGGCGGCGGGGGGGGGGGTCTGCTTGAGATTCTCTCTCTCCCTTTTCTTCTGCCCTTCCCCTCTATGCTCTCTCTCTCCCTCAAATAAATAATCTTAAAAAAAAAAATGAACAAGGGCTAGACTTTCCACAATCTAATAGGCCATGATAAAGAATTTATATTTGCGGGGCACCTGGGTGGCTCAGTGGGTTAAAGCCTCTGCCTTCAGCTCAGATCATGATTCCAGGGTCCTGGGATCGAGCCCCGCATCAGGCTCTCCGCTCAGCGGGAAGCCTGCTTCTCTTCCTCTCTCTCAGCCTACATCTGTGCCTACTTGTGATCTCTGGCTGTCAAATAAATAAATAAAATCTTTAAAGAAAAAAGGAATCTATATTTGCAATTGGGTGATATCATGCAATTGGAAGGTGTTGACGTTTTTGTTTGGTTGTAAAGGAGAATAACATTGTCTAATTCATAATCTAAAATGATGACTCTGATTGCTATGTTTTAAAAAAGGTTTAGATTAGAGTGAGATTAAAGATGAGACCAGTTAGGAGGAAAGTGCTAAGATACAATTTAAGTAGTTTGAATTCAAATAGTCATAGAGTAAATAGAGAAAAATAAATGAGCATGAGATATGTTAAAAAGGCAGAAATAATAGGAGCTGTAGCTTGATTCACTTGGGAGATTAAGGAAGTCACTAAAGTTTCCAGTTTGAACATTTTGGTGGGTGGTTTAAGCAATTACTGAAATGAGGAAATCCCAGAAGAGCATTAGGTTTGTTGGATGAAATCAGGAGTTCCTTTTGGAAAATATTTTTTTTTATATTTCTATGAAGCATCCATTTGGAAATGTCAAGTATCCCAGTAACTATGTTAGTCTAAAGGTCAAGGGAGAACTGGACAGAAACAAAGATATTTTGAGTTATTATTATCAACAGAAACTCAACCTCTGTTCTGACCATTGCTTATAGATAAGACTTCAAAAGTCAAACTGGAAATGTATTATTTATTCATCTGATGATCGAAAAAAGTCAGACGGAATTATGAGTACCATGCCCCCACAATGGATTCCCCTCTGGTATTATATTCTCAATAAGTGCTCAATTTAAAAGTCAGGTTCTAATAATTCAATGCTCCCTAGGTAACACTTGAATCCATGGAACGAAATAAGTCATAGCAAATCCAAAGAAATCAGAACTACTCTGGTAGACATTTCTATTTATTAGCTACATTGACTTTAAAATAATTTGATGGCATGTGCAATACTAAATTTAATATAAGCCTAATTATCAGGTCAATATTTAACTACTGGATTTAGTTAACAACTACCAGAGTGATAGAACACACTAACAGGAAAGATTACTCTTACCTTTAAGCTATCTTACCAGATGACTAAAAGTGAGACCATGCTTCACATGAAACAGCCAAATGTTTGAAAATCTGACTTCACAGTATAATTATTTTGATAATTCCCACATTAGTCGTCACTCTACTTCCAGTAATTGTATGGTGTCTGACACATAGTGATACATTGTTGTTGAATGAATGAAAGATGGCACCCTAAATTCATATAGTAAAACGCATAAGATCTAAACCTAGCAAGTTAAATCTAGAAAGTTTGTATTGTTTAATTTTCTTCTCCTGTTTTTGTTGTTGTTGTCATTGTTGTTGCTGTTGTCTCTTAATCAGAATGAAAGCAACAGCTCTTAAGGGTTTTGCTTTTGTTTTCACAAAAGCACACTGCTTTCTATAGAAATGATAGAAAAACTATTATGTGTCAGACATGACTTTAATTACTTTAACTGTATTAACTCATAAATTTAATCTATACTCCTTCAAGGTAGTTGCCACGATTATCTACATCTTACTGAGCACAGGTCACATAGATAGTAAATCTGAAAATGTGGGATGTCAATATTCCTGATTCTTCTTTTCTATAGGATTCTACAGGGTTTTTATTTGTAATTTCAAGTCTGGTTTCTTAAGGGTCACTACTATATCTCCATGGCTTCATGGTCAACCCACGATTTTTGGCAGATGTTCTGCTCAAAAATCTTGAACTTCTCTCTGATAATCAATCTGTGTGGTTTGGTGAGCACATTTAAAGATCAGGCACTTCCCAACTCTTATATTCACTTCCTACTTGATTCTCCCTTGTGTATAGTTTCCTAGAAAGTCAGGGATTCATAGAAAGTTTATCTAGAGGCTATTCTATGTCTCTCCTATTTTCAGAATCTCTTGATAAAATTCTAGCTAGTCCACCATTCACTCCAACAAGGATCACCACCTCAGGCTGTCAGAAATGTTGTTTTCCTTCATTGGTTTCTTACTATATTCACCACTTTTATCTGCAAAGTCCTGTGTTTTCACATTCTAAACAAAACTGAGTCCATATTCTCTGGCAGCACAGTTGCAAGTGTGTGCCAGCCCCCAGCTGAGAAATTAGTAATTCTCACTGACTAAAGATGGGAGTAGATAGAGAACAGAGCAACATCAGGCAAAAAGGCTAAAGACTCCTATTTGTCTTACCTGGAGCTGTAGCAATTTTCAAGAACTAATGATTCTCAATTTCTCTTCTGCCTTGGATCATTTTCCCAGAGTTCACATTTTTTTCTCAGAATTCTGTCTAGCGTAACACTTGTGTATGTGTGTATGTGTATGTCTGTGTGTGTGTGTATATAGAGGATCACCCACCTATTCACATTGCATAGTCTTCCTTGAGGGTTTATTATTTTAAAAGTGCACCTGAAAAATCCACAGAGTATCTTCATATAAAACACTCAGTGCATTTCCTCTCAAAGTGCAAAGTCCTGTATTACCATTTTTTTGAATCTCACTTCAAGGGAGTAAAATTTCTCCCAAGGGAAAAATAGTGTGTTTTGATTAAGTTAGCAAAAACCAAAACAGGTTTGTCATATTAAACTATATTTTCAGTTATCTTTCTAGTCAGTGCTATTAAATATAACTACTAAATTATTATCTCTCCTGACAGTCTTCCATAGTTGAACAGTATTATTCATTCTCTCAGACAATAGGTTTTGAATGGAATAAATTGATTCTTACAGAAAAGGTCATAATTTGACAATTCTGAATTACATTCAAACATCATTAATTGTAATTGCACTAGTTCTGTGTTTATGCCCAAGTTAAGGCTATGTAGCTATAAAAATGGAAAATTAAGAGATTATTTTTAATCAGGAGGGAAATATTTTACTACATAAAAAAACAAATTATTTAACCTCATGAATACCTTAAAATTATCTAATTACATAGACTTCATATGCTGATTATAAATAATTTTTAATGATTCATTAAAGCTGGTCTGTAGACATTTAATGTGCCACATGTTTTTGCCCCAACATATTACTCTTTGGAGCTTGACACGGGAGATTTTATTATAGACTACCCCTACATATAAAAGGACTTAGGACATTCATTGTGAATATTTATAAAATGTCTATAATAGAGACAATCACTGAACTGTCCAAACTCTATGTCAACTCTTAGCCAAATGTTCAAAATTAAGTATCTAGCCATTAAGGTTAGGTTTGGCATACATTCTTTATTTTCCCAGGATACCTAAGCCTGCATCTCATAATTCATTACATCCAAAGCATGAGAGTACCAAATACCTAGAAAGCATTCAATAAATGTTGAAAGAATGAATAATACTCTCTAAACTTTTCTTACTCATCTTCAAAATGTACATAAACTCAGTCTGAATACTCAGTGCAGTTACTCTGAACATCTTGCTGTTGGAAGTAAAAAATATAATGTGTCCTTTTTACTCATCTTGGGCCCCATCTATTCTTTTTCAAGTTCCCGAAGGTGTAAGGGTAGGTTGTTCAATTGAGCTTTTTCTTGTTTCTTGAGGTAGGCCTGTATCGCTAATGTATGTCCCTCTTAGAACTGCTTTCAATGCACCCCAAAGATTTCGGAACACTGTGTTTTCCTTTTCATTTGTCTTCATGTATTTTTTTTAATTTCTTCTTTGATTGCTTCAGTGAATTATAGCTTGTTTAGTATGACGTTGTTTAGCCACCACATATCCATGTTTTTTCCAATTCTTTTTCTTGTAATTGATTTCTAGTTTCATACCACTGTGGTTAGAAAGTATGCATGGTATGGTTTCAATCTTCTTAAATCTACTGAGGTTTGTTTCATGGCTTAACAGGTGGTCTATTATGGAGACTGTTCCATATGCATTCAGAAAGGATGTGTATTTTGTTGTTTTGGGATGGAATGTTCTGTATATACCTGTTATGTCCATCAGGTCTAATATGCCATATGATCCAATAATTCCACTGCTGGGTATTCTGAGAAGATGAAAACATTAATTTGGAAAAGATATGTGCACCTCTACGTTTACTGAAGCATTACTTATAATAAGATATAGAAAAAACTGAAAGGTTCACTGATAGATAATAGGATAAGGAAGATATGGTGTGTGTGAGTGTATAAAATATATAATGGAATATTATGCAGTCTTTAAAAGGGTGAGATTGTGCCATTTGTGTCAACATGGATGGACCTAGAGGGCATTATGCTAAGTGAACTAAGTCAGATTGAGAAATACAGATACCATATGATTTCACTTATATGTAGAATCTTAAATAAACAAGTGAATAAACAAACAAAAAGTAGAATCAGATCTGTAAAAACAGAGAACTGATGGTTGCCAGAAGAAAAGGGGTAGGTGGATGAGCAAAATGGGTAAAGGAAAGTGGAAGGTACAGGTTTCCAGTTAAGAAATGACTAAGTAATAGGAATAAAAGGTATAGCATAGGAAATACAGTCAAAGATTTATAATAGCTTTGTATGGTGACAGATGGTAGCTACACCATGGCATAACATATAGAGAAGTGGAATCACTATGTCGTACATCTAAAACTAATATAAATTGTGTGTTAATTACACTATATAACAAATTTAAGAAATTTAAAGTGCCATTCACACACTATGGACTAGACCCTGGACTGGATGCTTTACATAAATTCTCATTAAATCTTAATAATAATCTTGTGAACCATTTATTATTCCCTCTTATACAATGAAAGTTTAGATATTTCTTAGACATGGAACTAAAAACACACCAAAACCAGATATGTTAATTCATTTGCTAGATTCCAAAGCCTATGAACTTTGTAAAATGCGTCCACTCTGGAAAATTGCATGACAAATCACTTTAGAAAAGCCAAGCACTATGTAAGTATAAATTACTATTACTTGAAAAGAATCATGAACCCTAAAAAAATAAAAAAGTAAAAAAAAAAATCATGAATCCTAAGAAACCCATGAATATTTACCTAAAATTAGTCTGCTTATACAATCATTATTTCCTCCTTTGATAATTTTTCACTACTTTGACAGAACAGCTGGTCACTTGAATAAAGTGTTCACATATGTTAATAGGTTGTTTTTGAAATGTGAGTTGGGAAATATTGCTAGGTGAGTTCACAAATGCCTTAATAAACATACACTGGGTTAAGTAAGACATTGAATTCAATCTTGGGATAAATCTCCAGTGGAACACCACAAATTTCTGTTCTTGTCCTCACCTATCTATCATTTTTATTCCATGCATTAGATGAGAACATAAAAGGATACTTATTTTTTCAGGAAACAACAAAGTAGGTAGAGAGCAAATAATATAGTGACAAAATTAAGATTCAATATGACAATGAGAAACTAAAATACCAGGCTAATGTGAAGATAAGAAAATGTACACCTACACTTTTAAGTTCAAAAATAACTAACATAACATAAGTTTATGGAGGAAGAAAAAGTACTTGGCATGAGTTAATGTGAAAATTATCTGTGGCTGCAAATCTCCTAATGAGCTAAGGTGTGAGATGGTTGCTTACAATAGCTGGCAAATCTTAAAAGTTTAAATAAAGGAATAATCTCCTTACAGTGAAACAGGCAGACCAACTTCATGCTACACAAACCAAACTTGGAGTATTATGTACAATTCAACATTATTAAATATATTGATAAGCCAGAGTAAATTAAGAGGAAGAAGAAATAAGAGCTAAAGCTAATGAGAAACCTGAAAATACCTCAAATAGGAGCTAAGTGTAGAAATTTCCATGTAGCTTGGAAAGAAGCTGAATAAAAGAGGAAGAGTGCAAGTTATTTTTCAAATATCTAAAGGACTTATTATGAAAGATAGATTAGTCTTACTGTATCTGGCTTCTAAGAGCAGAATTAGAGCCAGAAGTGGAAACATGAGAAACAGATTTTGAATTGACAAAGAATAAGAGGAAAGTTAGAGGTGCATAAGAATAGAATGTGTTGCCTTAAAAGACAAGGGCCTCTCTCTCCATCACTAAAGCTATTGCAACAGAAACAGTGTATGTGGTATGTTCAGGCAGGTATGAATTATCAAACAAAATTTCTTGGATTAGAGAGAGACAGAGAAAGAAAGTGAGAGACAGAGAGGGCGCACATGCGAGGGGGGTAGGGTGGATTAGAAAGGGAAGGAGAAAGAGAATCACAAGCAGGCCCCATGCCCAGTGCAGAGCCCAGTGCTGGGTTCCATCTCATAACCCAGAGATCATTACCTAAGCTGAAATCAAGAGTTGGACACTTCACTGACTGAGCCACCGAGGTATCCTCTCTGATTTTTTAAAATGGTAGAGCGTAATTAAAAAAAAAAAAGGTAGATAGCAAAAATAATAAGAATAATTTTAAAAATAATAAAAAATAAAATGATAAATAGTAAAAACCTCAATGATAAAGGGTTACCCTTTATTGTATTTAGAATTACTCTTGAGTTTCTAGTTTTTGATATCCATGCAAAATATTTTTATAAGTATGTAATTAACATGTCCCAATCTCTTCCACGTACTGTAAGCCTCTTCTAGATCTTGCATCCTATTCTTAATATCACCTCTGTGTTTTTTGTTTTGTTTTGTTTTGTTTTTTAATTTTACTTTCTCTTGTCAGTCACCCTTCTTGAAAGTAGTTTATTCTCACTGACTCTAGACATCTTCCATTTATCTCTCACCCTCCTGGATTGTGGCTTTTGTCTTCTGCTTCCATCACTACATTAAAATTACTCAAGCAAAGATCATCATAATTTCTATATGATTGCATTTCAGCTCTTATCTTATGACTTCGGAACTACTAACCACTAACTGCCTAAAATTTCCTATCCCCTTGAATGCTCTGAGCTGAAGATATTCCTTAGCATCCAAACTCCTGCTAGCGGAACTCAGGAACCAAATAGATTCAGATAGTGAAGGACACTTTTTTCTGATTTTATCTCTAATTCTCTGAATCCTTCATTTTTTCATGTATTAATCTACCTCTCTCTTTCCCTTTTCCATTTCTGGCTTTCCAGGATTTTCTCTTGCTCTATTGTCACTTTCAAGGCTTTACTTATTTTTATGGTTTCAAATACCACTCATATGATAATAACGCCTGAACTGTATTCTTAATATTATTCCTTCCACTAAGCTTCTGTCTTACAAGTACTAATCACTGCTCACCTGACCCCCAGGGACTTCAAACTCAGCTTATCCAAAACTGAATACGTCTCTCTCTCTCCTTCAAATCTATTCGTGTGTTTTCCATCTTAGTTATGGGTCTTATCATCAATCTAGTCATCCAATCCATAAAACTCATTATCATCATAGCCTCCTCTCTTTCCCTCATACCCAAAAAATGACTGCATTGTGATAAATTTAAGCAAGTTCTAATTTAGCAGCACATTAATGATTAAAACCATATAAGTGTTCTGTTTCTTGCTCTCCTTCTGGCCTTTCCACAAATCCAACCGCATCTTCCCCCAATTAAACATATCATGCCAGAAATTAAAATACATCAATAGTTTTCTCTCATGTAGATAACCAACGTCAAGAGGAGAGCTAGCAAAATCAAATGTCTAGGTGGGTGGGATAAGAATAAAGCTAGTAAGTGCATATGTAAACTTTGTGTGAAGAGTGGCCACAGTGGCACAACAGAGAACACATGGCCCTCATAGAAACCTTCTCATTTCAGGAGATTACTGCTATGAGTAAATGAAGAATGGGTGCTGCCATCAAAGCACTGGCATCTGACTCTAGTACAAAATCTCATATTGTCAAACATTTATTTAATGTGGACCCCAAAAAAGAGACTATCTGTAGAACTTGGTTTTTTTTTTTGACACTCGACCTACAAAATCTCCTTCCTGTCAAATAAGCTTATCTTCACATATGAAGTATTTTATATCCTAACATCAACCAACTTTAATTCCTGTCTACAAATCCTGGCTCTCACAATAACCAACTTCTTTAATTTCTTCACACCATGCTGGTTCATGCATGTGTTACTTTGTTCATCCTGTCACCACTTCCTTGAAACTTACCAAATTTCTACATTTGTTTAACTCCATATATGCTATCAAAACAAAATCACTTTTTAATATCCCCAGGAAAATTTCCCAAAGTCCTCAAATTGGAATAAATCTTCTCCTGTTTCCTATGTCATACTGTTCCTGTTTCTAGTAAGAACATATTATGTGATTTTCAATGTGTCTTTACCTAAGTATCTGCCTCACAAGAACAGTGATCTCCTTGAAGATAAGGATCAGTTCTTAATCATGTTACATTCCAACACCTGAAATGACGATGAGGATAATGCTGCTGCTGCTGATGATAATGATATAAAGGGTAGGGACATAACAAATATTTGTCAAACTCTTGAGCTGACTGGGATCCTTTGATCTGCCCAAATTGCAACTCTTTTTTTTTTTTTATTTCTTTTCAGCGTTACAGAGTTCATAGTTTTACACCACAGCCAGTGCTCCATGCAATGCGTGCCCTCCGCAATACCCACCACCTGGCTCTCCCAACCTCCCACCCCCCGCCCCTTCAAAACCCTCAGGTTGTTTTTCAGAGTCCATAGTCTCTCATGGTTCATCTCCCCTCCAATTTCCCTCAACTCCCTTCTCCTCTCCATCTCCCCATGTCCTCTGTGTTATTTGTTATGCTCCACAAATAAGTGAAACCATATGATAATTGACTCTCTCTGCTTGACTTATTTCAC
>PISX010027747.1:10659-22668 GCA_004024625.1 Mellivora capensis | reverse complement strand
TTGTTATTAATTGGTTTATATAGTTGGCTGCTCCCACGTTAGGGGCATAGATATTTAAAATTGTTAGATCTTCTTGTTGGAGGGACCCTTTGAGTATGATATAGTGTCCTTCCTCATCTCTTATTATAGTCCTTGGTTTAAAATCTAATTGATCTGATATAAGGATTGCCACCCCAGCTTTCTTCTGATGTCCATTAGCATGGTAAATGGTTTTCCACCCCCTCACTTTAAATTTGGAGGTGTCTTCCGGTCTAAAATGAGTTTCTTGTAGGCAACATATTGATGGGTTTTGTTTTTTTATCCATTCTGATACCCTGTGTCTTTTGATTGGGGCATTTATCCCGTTAACATTCAGGGTAACTATTGAGAGATATGAATTTAGTGCCATTGTATTGCCTGTAACGTGACTGTTACTATATATTGTCTCTGTTCCTTTCTGATCTACCATTTTTAGGCTCTCTCTTTGCTTAGAGGACCCCTTTCAATATTTCCTGCAGAGCTGGTTTGGTGTTTGCAAATTCTTTCAGTTTTTGTTTGTCCTGGAAACTTTTGATCTCTCCTTCTATTTTTAATGATAGCCTAGCAGGATATAGTATTCTCGGCTGCATGTTTTTCTCTTTCAGTGCTCTGAATATATCATGCCAGTTCTTTCTGGCCTGCCAGGTCTCTGTAGACAAGTCTGCTGCCGATCTAATATTTTTACCATTGTATGTTACAGACTTCTTTTCCCGGGCTGCTTTCAAGATTTTCTCTTTGTCGCTAAGACTTGTAAATTTTACTATTAGGTGACAAGATGTGGACCTATTCTTGGTGATTCTGAGGAGGGTTCTCTACACCTCCTGGATTTTGATGCTTGTTCCCTTTGCCATATTAGGGAAATTCTCTCCAATAATTCTCTCCAATATACCTTCTGCTCCCCTCTCTCTTTCTTCTTCTTCTGGAATCCCAATTATTCTAATGTTGTTTCGTCTTATGGTGTCACTCATCTCTCGGATTCTCCCCTCGTGGTCCAGTAGCTGTTTGTCCCTCTTTTGCTCAGCTTCTTTATTCTCTGTCATTTGGTCTTCTATATCACTAATTCTTTCTTCTGCCTCATTTATCCTAGCAGTAAGAGCCTCCATTTTTTATTGCACCTCACTAATAGCTTTTTTTATTTCAACTTGGTTAGATTTTAGTTCTTTATTTTCTCCAGAAAGGGCTTTTATATCTCCAGAGAGGGTGTCTCTAATATCTTCTATGCCTTTTTCAAGCCTGGCTAGAACCTTGAGAATCGTCATTCTGAACTCTAGATCTGACATATTCCCAATGTCTGTATTGATTAGGTCCCTAGCCTTTGGTACTGTCTCTTGTTCTTTTTTTTGTGGTTAGTTTTTCTGCCTTGTCATTTTTTCCAGATAAGATTATATGAAGGAGCAGATAAAATACTAACAGGGTGGCAAAGACCCTAGGAAAATGCCCTTTAGAGAAAAAATTGAATTAACTGCAAGACTAAAGAATCATGGGGAGAAAGCCATGAATTCCGTGCTTTGCTTTCTCCTCCTCTGGATTTCCGCTGCTCTCCTTGTTAACTGAACTTGGTCTTGGCTGGATTTCCTTTGATCTTCTGGGGGAGGGGCCTGTTGTAGTGATTCTCAAGTGTCTTTGCCCGAGGCAGAGCTGCACCGCCCTTACCACGGGCTGGGCTAAGTAAACCACTCAGCTTCGCTTTCGGGAGCATTTGTTCCCTGAGCGCTTTCCGTAGAGTCAGGAGGATGGGAATGAAAATGGCGGCCTCCTAGTCTCCGGCCCGGAAGAGCTGAGATTCGGGGCTCCACTCCTCAGAGAAAGGCTCCGGCTACTCCCATCTCCCACGCCCCTGGCCGTGCTCTGAGCTCACCCAGCCCGCGACCGGTCCAAGGTAACCCCGAGCTGAGAGCTCACTCCTTGGCTCTGTCTCTGTAGCCGGCTTCCCGCTCCGATACCTGCTAGCTCTGTGACACTCAGACACCCTTCTGTGACCCTGCGGGACCTGGGGCCACGCTGACCCCTCGTGGGCTTCACCCCGGTTTAGCCTCTGGAGCGATGTCCCTCCGTGGAGCAGACTTTTAAAAGTCCCGATTTAGTGCTCCGTTGCTCTGCCGCTTGCCGGGAGCTGGCCCCTCCCCCACGGTCTATCCTCCCGTCGCTTTTGATTCACTTCTCCGCCAGTCCTATCTTCCAGAAAGTGGCTGATTTTCTGTTTCCAGAATTGCTGTTCTTCCTCTCTTTGATCTCCCGTTGGATTTGTAGGTGTTCGCAATGGTTTGATAAGCTATCTAGCTGATCTCCTGCTACCTGATGTCGACTCAGCTGCTACTTCTCCGCCATCTTGACCGCAATCCTCTGTTTTGGGAGAATTTATAGTAATCCAGGATTCTGGGCCAATGGTGTTTGAAAAATGATGAGTTGGCAGAGTAAAGTGGAGGCAAAACTTAGAAACAAGTCATCTTCTGATTTCCTTCCATTCATCTCCTTTACTCCTCTGAAAGAAAAACAGCTATAATTAGGTAGTATAATCCCAAAATAGTCATAGAAATTATAAGATTGCAAGATAAATATTTACTGTATACCTATCTAGTCCATGGAGGTATGGGATTTAATTTAAATTCCTTAATGTTCAGATGAGCCCACAATAGTTTCTTAATTACTATCCAAATGTGAATGTCTTATTTTAATGTATAATCAATATAGTGCTCCCTTATAAAAGGACACTGGTTGGGTCACTCGGTGGAGCATGTTACTCTTGATATTAAGGTTGTGGGTTTGGGCCCCACACTGGGTGCCGCGTTTACTTAAATATAAAGGTTTTTAAAAGCTACATTATAAAAATAAATCCAAAATTAACCTCAAAAATATATTTTAAAGGAATATAAGTAATGTAATTTATTACATAGGTAATGTCTTATTCCAATAACGTATTTATAAACGCAGACACTATAAAACAACTTTTTTACCATATTACTTGCAAATGAAAATATAAGTATGACTAAACTTATCCAAATATCTGAATGTGTATTATTTATATTAAATCTCAAAATCAAATTTGTCCTTTTCATGTTATTCAATACACTAACATTTATTACAGTCTCAGTGATTATCAAGATTCCTTTTCAAATACTTAGCACATAATAACTACATAGACTCTTTTCTTTTTTTTATATGAAAGTGGAAATTTTTTCTAGAAATTTTATTCAAAAAATTTATTTTTCTAAGCATGAGAAATAAAGGATTGAGAAACCTCACCTTAATAGACTCTTTTCTATCAGAAACCTTAACACCAATGCATATAATAGAGGTTGATTTTTCAAACTGTTATAAAAGAAGAGTATTTAAAATAGTGGGATTGGCAGCTGGGTGGCTCAGGCCATGGTCCCAGGGTCCTGGGATAAAGCTCTGCATCAGGTTCCCTGCTCAGCAGGAATCCTTCCTCTTCCTCTCACACTCCTGTTTGTGTTCCCTGTCTTTCTGTCTCTATCTTTATCAAATAAATAAATAAAATTTTAAAAAGAAATTGTGGGATTATAGGTATTTAACTTTGCAAAATTAAAAAATATGAAATAAATGTTTGCTACTTTTAGAAGGGATATATAAGCATTATCAGAATGTTCATTCTGAATTGTTTCCTTTGATGAAACTGCTTAGCAATCCCCAATGCAGCTAATTCTAGCTTTCCACTAAAATTATCTAGAAATAAGGAGAAAATAGGATACCAAAAGCAGTACTGAAAATTTCTATTGAAATATTATACAAATTTAGGGTGAGATTTCAGAATAATTTGTATTGAATACTAATTTTTTTATATCCAGTCTTCTCTTCACCATAAAGAAGTTAACAGTGATTTTTAAAAAAAAGCTAACAGTCTAACATTTGTTTTAAAACATTAAAAAAGCACTTAGAGGGGAGCCTTGGCTGACTCATTCAGTTAAGCATCTGCCTTCAGCTCAGGTCATGATTCCAGGGTCCTGGGATTGAACTCCACATCAGGCTCCCTGCTCAGTGGGGTGTCTGCTTCTCCTTCTACCTCTCCTCTTGGATTGTGTTCTCTTTCTCTGTTTCACTCACTCTCTCTCAAATAAATAAAAAATTAAATACACCTTAAAAAAAAGAATTTAGAGAAATTATAGCAAATATGTTTTTTTCATCCTATATTCTTTCTCACTTCCCTCCTCAAATAGTGGTCTTCAGTGCTTTCATGACAATTTTTTTGGCCCATGAAGATCATACTAAAGTACACACAGATAAGAAATAAATCAGTTAGGTCTTTAATTAAATTTTATTTTAGAAACAAAATAGTTTATACGAAGGATGCAAAAATGCAATAATTTAATGCCCCAAGCACCAAATTATTAATTTAGAACCTCAAAAGACATCTTGAATCAACAAAGCATAGGTCACTATCTTTAAATGACACAACAGACAATTGGATTTAGTCTAAGTCTCTTACAAACATGTGCAGCCACCATACCTTCATGTCTATGTCAGTACTTTTGCATATGGCAGAGAAATTAAACTATCTCTTTACAATCACTGTTACTTGGAGTTATTTCTGGTATATGCAGCCAAAATTAAAACATTAATATGGGTAAAGGCAACATTATTTTCTATTTGATTGTCTATTTGAATTCTACCACAGAATTTTGAAAAAAATTTTAATTATATTAACTCATAAGATCATAAATAAATGTACATAAAATAAAAAATATTTATACAAATAAAAATTACTACAAATCAGTGGCTAAATAATATCCTGATAGAAAAAAAAGTACATGAATTGTTTTGTTTTGTTTAAAGAAATGACAGGGTGCCTGGGTGGCTCACTGGGTTGAGCCTCTGCTTTCGATTTAGGTCATAATCTCAGGGTCCTGGGATCAAGGCCCGTATGAGGCTCTCTGCTTGGCTGGGAGCCTGCTTCTTGCTCTCTCTCTTCTGCCTGCCTCTCTGCCTACTTGTGACCTCTCTCTCTATCAAATAAACAAATAAAACCTTAAAAATTAAAAAAAAATAAAAAAGAAATAAAAAAAGAAATGACAGGGGCACCTAGGTGGCTCAGTTGATTAAGCGACTGCCTTCAGCTCAGGTCATGATCCCTCAGTCCTGGGATTGAGTCCAACATCAGGCTCCCTGCTCGGCAGGGAGTCTGCTTCTCCCTCTGACCTCTCTCCTCTCATGCTCGCTCTCTCTCTCTCTCCCAAATAAATAAAACCTTGGGGAAAAAAAAAGAAATGACAATATATATGAAAGTATACAAGGATAATTTTAATATACTAGTATTTAAAACACTATACAGTGATATAAGTCAATTATACCTCAAAAAAAGTGGAAGAAAGAAAAAATAGATTAAAAATTTTAAAAATTAATTGAGGTAGTATATACCATGTTTTGGAAATGATCATCTATCACTGATGATTGCAATGCAACATATATATGTGTGTGTGTGTGTGTGTGTGTATGTATATATACATGTATATATGAAATATAGTATTTTGGAAGGAGATGTTAACATGTATTGAAATAATTCAAATATGGATAATATTTGAACCAGCAATCCAAGTGTTATAATTTATGTTTTATATTATATTTTAATAATATTATATTTTCATAATTATAGAATTTCTCTTTCTTTTAGGTGTTTTAGTTTCTCCAGGCATGTGCATTATACAAGTACAACTCAAAGGTCCAATTTTCCTTCATCCATAACCCAATAATTTATCAAAATACTTTTCTTTTGGATGAATTCAGCTAATCTTCCATTATTAATGGAAATATTTGTTTTCATCACTCTATCAGATATGCTTTGTGTTCTTTCATGTCCTTGTTCAGGTGTACAGATTCCTTATCAAATATTGAACAAATAAAACCTCTTTACCTTTCCTGCCATGTTTACTTTTCATAATGAGAAGACTTACCAATCAAACATCAATCAGAGTTAGAAGAATCAAGTTAATTAGAAGTTACAGAGACAATGAAATTCCAAATAGTAAGCATAATTTCTCTTCTTAACACCTCCCTCAATTTTATCCCTCTGCCATACTTGGAAAATAGTCATATAAGTAATTTTTGATAGAGAAAAGGGTAAGGTAAGTTGATTATATATACACCATACTTTCACTGAAAGCCAACCCATCACACAATACTTCAGCTGGGACATAACCTGAGAACCAGAAAAGTATAAGCCCTGGATTCACTGTAGGCTGAACCCCAGCTTTCCCCTCTTAACACAATGGTTTATGTGTCACTTGTTTTTTCTTTCTCTTAAGATTTTATTTATTCATTTGAGAGAGAGAGAGAGAGAGCATAAGCAGCTGGGAGAGGCAGACATAGAAGCAGACTCTCCTCTGAGTGGGGAGCCTGACATGGGACTCAACCCCAAGACCCAGAGATCATGACTTAAGCTGAAAGCAGATGCTTAACCATCTGAGCCACCCAGGCATCCATGTGTCACTTTTCTTGTAGGATCTTTCAACATTGAAATTAAATGTTATTAAATAGTATCTCTGTGTGCTCTTTATTAGTAAACTTTATTTAAGACCAATAAGCAAACTATATTAATAAAATGGCATTAATAAAAGAGTATTAATACCTTGAATGTATTTCTTCCATAAACTTGAAAGCTGTAAAATCAATCAAATGGAAAGAAATGTGAAGAAAACTAAGTTTCTGCATATTAGAGATGTTAAATATTATCTCATTTACAATAAAAGAACCAAAAGTGTTTCTCCACATAAAAATGGATACACTTATTGTTGAATAATACTGTATGATAAGGAAACTACACTTAGTTACATACATAAATATTTTCATTCATTGTGAAAACATATGGTATCTATCTCTTCAATTTAGACTCCCCCAAATTAAAGACAGGAAAGAAGTTACAGAATATCACTGCATCATTTATATTGCCTTGTTTGCTAATGAATCAATTTTGAGAGTGTTCCCTTTTTAAAAAAAAACACCAAAGAAAATAGACCTTTTCTTCCGAGATAGAAAAAATTGCTTAGTATTCTACTTATATTCACCAATTTCCTTAATAAATTTGAAAGTAACCAATGTTTATTTAGATAATAATAAATAAAAATACTATATGTTTTAACCATGACAGAGTAAAAAATGGTTAAAAATTGGGTTTCAATATTATTATTGTATTTGACACCTAAGAAAGCTATATATTACTATGTTAAAAGTATATATACCCTCGTCCATCTTAGGCTTTCACAAAAGCTGTGAATACAGATCTGTCACTCTTCTTGACATAGCATTGACAACAGACCTATCCCACAGAATGATGAAAACCTAATGCAATATGAATTTCTAATCTCCCTACAATCACATATTTTTTCCTTGAAGCTCTGCCAGGAGGTGTTTCCTCTGAGAACAATGCTCAAACTTTTCATTACAGAACTCAAAACCACTTAAACTCATAGAATTTTAGATATCCACAATAGCATTAAACTTGAAAGATTGGAACTGAATTCATATGGGGGATCTCTAAATCTTGCTAAGAAATTATAAACACTTTTTTTCTGTCTTGAAAATTAAATGCTCCATGAATGGATATCATTGTTTTTGTATCAAGTTTGATTTAGCTTTCCCATTTCTTTTAGGATGATGAGCTTTTGTGGGTTGTCATGAATATTGAGTAAAAGGCAAGACTACAGACGGGAAAACTTGCTTAGGGCTCATTGTTGATAGGGAAAATATGTGCCTGAATGTGTGTGTGTGTGTGTGTGTGTGTCTGTGTGTGTGTGTGTATACTTGTCATTCTGTAGTAATTGATTTACCCAGTATATTATTAGGTGATAACATAAAAAATTTATTGTCTTCTTTGAGATCACTTGAGTGCATTCAGAGACTATGTTGAACTCTTCTTTAAAAACTCTTTAAAACAAACTGAACTAAACTCATGTTTAACTTGTTTCTGCTTGCCTTAAAATCCCAATGGAAAGTGGCTTTCAGGAAGTTTCCATTAAAAAAAAAAAAGCTTCTTTTGTAAAAACCCAGGATTGCAAATGACAACCCAAAAATTATCCCCATTTCCTCAAGGAATCACTCACTTTTTTACCTTGGGTTCCAAAGCAATATTTCAGGTCAAAGGTCATTACAGTTTTTCTGTAAAAAACTAACTAAAAAGTATTTACCCTTTGCGGGTTAGAGGTCTCCATTCTACCTACCCAACTGTGCATGAAAGCAGAATGGTTATATAAAACTTTATTTACAAAAACAGGAGGTGAGCTATATTTGACCCGTGAGCTCTAGTTTGTCAATCTTTGTCTTAAAGTATTAATATATGAAAATTACTGTAAAATTTAAGGTGTGAAATCTAAATATTTTCAATTAATAATATATTAAAGTATACATGTATAAAAATAAAACTATTTTTATTAATGACTGTATATATTCACTTTGAAGCCTAGTCTGAAAATGACTCATTAATATTTGACATTCACTGGAAATCACTATTTATAACAATTTTCCTATTTTAGTTTTTAGAAAAGAAAAAGCAGAACAATGCAGCTGGAGCTACAGTGTATTTTGCTAAATGAAATAAGTCAGTCAGAGAAAGACACATAACATGATTTTACTCATGTAGAATTTAAGAAACAAAATGGATGAACATAGGGGAAGGAAGAGAGAGAGAGAGTGTGTCAAATCATAAAATAGACACGTAACTATATAGAACAAACAGGGTTGATGGAGAGGAAGTGGGCAAGTGGATGGGTTAAATAGATGATGGGTTTTAAGAAAGGCACTTGTGATGAGCACTGTGTGTTATATGTAAGTGATGAATCACTAAATTCTACTTCCAAAACTAATATTACACTATATGCTAAGTAACTAGAATTTAAATTAAAACTTTAAAAAATAAAAAATAAAATAAATAAAATAAAAAAGAATGATTGCTTTTATTATTTACTTTGTTCTGCACTGAGGATGAAAACAAAGAAATTTTATCTCTCGAGACATTATATTTTAAATGTAATCTGAATTAGAACTGTTAAAATAGAAATGTGAACCAAGTATAACAAAAACAGAATATATAGCAATTAAATTTATCTGTGGAGAGCAGAAATGCTTACAAGACTAGTTACACCTATGGTGGGATTGTACATTCTCTTCCTATCACACAGCAATTCAAAGGCATAAGAATATAATCATGCTTTTTGGATTTATTGAATAATAATAAATGCTTGTGCAAGGAGACCACAGAGCAAACATATTTGTTTCAGTATGTCAAATAAGATCGTTACAGATATGATTTAATCCAATGGTAAGTGAATGAAGAATAATGGCCTATAAGCAAATATCCAGGTAGTAAAAATTAATAGAAGTTAATGCCTTATTAGATATGTATGTTTAAATGGTAAAGGAAAGCAATTGTCAAAGAGAACTGCAGGACTGTAATGGGGGCGACTAAATGAACTGGCTTATCAATGAACTGGCTTATCATAAACTTAGATTTTAATATAAGAAGGAGGAGACACAAGTAGTTGATAATTTAGAACATCATATAGCTGAGGTTCTTATAGATATTTATGGAAAGGCCATTGGAACATTAAAATTTAGTGTTTGGGAAAGATAAGCAGCCTTTTAAATACCAGTGATGCATCCCAAATCACATATTCCAGAAATCATCTCATTAAGCAACTGAACTAGATCAGAAATGTATTATATCCATATTAAAATTAAAGTCTTTGAGGGGCGCCTGGGTGGCTCAGTGGGTTTAGGCCTCTGCCTTCGGCTCGGGTCATGATCCCAGTGTCCTGGGATCACGCCCCGCATAGGGCTCTCTGCTCAGCAGGGAGCCTGCTTCCACCTCTCTCTCTTTCTGCCTACTTGTGATCTCTGCCTGTCAAATAAATAAAATCTTTAAAAAAAAATCAAAGTCTTTGAAAGACTTATGTGAACATTTAGAAGGACAGTACTTCACAATTCCATCAATTACATATTATTATTTAATTTGAATGCATGTTTTGCAGTTAACTTATTCATGAATATTCTGAGATGTATAGTTGTTCAAAATTTATTCAATCGAAAGAGTCATATAAATATGGAAAATAGTTTTATGGTTTTTCACATCATCTGCCCCAAGGTCAACTTTTTCTTCATTTATAATTATGATTTCAGGGATTCAGTTACATAATTGCTTGAATACATCCATGAAAGAAGAATAACTTTAAAATATTTTAGTCCTTTGAAGGTATCCACCTGTTCAATACTTATGAATAAATGGAAAAAGTTTCTTAGTAAAACGAGTATAGAATGCAGGATTCTTGCTTTTCAAAAAGCAACATTATTTTTTTGCAACTTTTTACTCAGAAAATATAAATGTCACTTCAGTGAGCAACATTCAACAACTTCTGGTAGCATCAAGTATGATTTATCTGCCATGAACCTATTCAGGATACTTCAGAAGATATAAAAAATTGTAATGGTTAAGTCAACAATTATCTCTCCAGTTGTGTTGAATTTTGTAATTAAATCAATCTATATCATCAGAATGCTTCAAAATTATGTTATTTCACCATTTTACCTCCATCCTTGACATTCTAATCCACTACTGCACTAGTTTTATTAATAATAAAAATTGAAAATATTTATTCAAAATTAATAATGTACCAGATGTTTGGCTCAACCTTTGCATTAAGTAACTCATGACTCTCCAAAATCAGTTGTTTCATCTATAGAGATATAGAAAGGTTTCTAAAGAAAGTGTGTCTTGCATAATTTTAAAGGATTCAACTCCAGGTACAAAACCTTCAAATATAATAGTCTCTGAAACTACTATTTCTTTAAGCTTCTATGTTCATGCTCATTCCCCTATCTTTTCTGCTCTTTCACAATGGATCTTTCCCATGTTATGGGAGGAATAAAGCAGAATTAAGCAGAAACAGAATATTTTCAAAAAACTTGTGTTTATATTGAGAAATGAGAACATGAATAGCAAACTATTGATTATACTAATTTCCTAAATAAGATAATGTGCATTTATTGTTTTTGAAATATTTTGAAGAGAGGCCTAAAAATTGTCAGATAATATTATTAAAAATAATAAGAGCACTAAAAAGAGCATTTCTCCCACTACATACAAAAGAAATTTAGTTACTCAAAAAAATCATAACTTTCCCTTGACTCATTAAAGAGTTAAATTCGTAGGAAGCAATCTATCCAGGAATTGAAATAAAGGCATATTCTGTCACGTAGAGGTGGGATACAAGCATTTTTTCATCTGGGGCAGAGCATTAGAGAAAGAGATGCAAGGCGCCATAAGAACTGGTAAGAATAATGCAGTTAGGGGCACCTGGGTGGCTCAGTTGGGTAAGTAACTGCCTTGGGCTCAGGTTATGATCCTGAAGTCCTGAGTTGGAATCCAGCATCAGGCTCCCTGCTCGGTGGGGAGTCTGCTTCTTCCTGTGACTCTCTCCCCTATCATGCTCTCTCTCTCTCATTCTCTCTCTAAAATAAATAAATAAAATATTCTTTAAAAGAATCATGCAGTTAAAATTGTTAGTAAATTGCTAAAGGTTGAAAGCAGGCTAGCATGAGGCTTTAGAAACCTTGGAGGCACAAACAAAAGGGAAATTCACAGTCACCCACAGACTCCTCTCCATGAACCTCACTGCTTACAAGAAACATAGGGAGAGAATTCCTCCCTCTTGGTGCAGACCTGGGACACATCAGTCACTGGGCCCTGGGAGGGATGAGGGGAGAACAAGCTCCATCTCTTATCCTTCACTAACATTTTCACTATAGAGCCTTAAAGCGTGAGGCAACAAACTGTCACTCTAAAAACAGTGTGGACTGGAAGAGATTATGCTGAGTGAAATAAGTCAAGCAGAGAGAGTCAATTATCATATGGTTTCACTTATTTGCGGAGCATAACAAATAACACGGAGGACATGGGGAGATGGAGAGGAGAAGGGAGTTGAGGGAAATTGGGGGGGAGATGAACCATGAGAGACTATGGACTCTGAAAAACAACCTGAGGGTTTTGAA
>PISX010027747.1:0-10559 GCA_004024625.1 Mellivora capensis | reverse complement strand
CGGTGGAGCCAGGTGGTGGGTATTATGGAGGGCACACATTGCATGGAGCACTGGGTGTGATGTAAAACTATGAATTCTGTTACGCTGAAAAGAAATGAAATGAAATAAATAAATAAATAAATAAATAAATCTTTAAAAAAAAAAAACAGTGTGGAAAGATCTTGACCGACAGAAAGGATAAAACAAAGCTCTTCTGCTTCTTGAAAGGGGCAGCAAACCTTCATTGGACAGGACAATTGGAGGTATACAACCATTGTATAGGTTCAGGATAAATCAGAGCCCCTTTGCCAAGACTCAAGAGACATAGGCTGTAAATACAGTTCAGGATGAATGAAACAGAAACACCCTGTTCTTCTCACCTTACCCCAAAATGACTAGCAGGTACCAAGAAACATGCAATTGACAGTTTACCGCTAGTGGCAGGACAAGAGAAAGAAGGGAGAATTTTTCTAAAGAACAAGATTGTAAGCAAAGCCTAAAGCAAAAATTAAAATGGGGACATTAAGTAAAACTCTCGAACAATGAGCCCCCAGCCAAACACAAAACTAAAGGATTTGAATCTGGTGGTATACTGAGGATAATCATAGAAACAACCAAATCCATACCCGGAAAATCTCACGTGTGGTATTCTCCATCTGAAGTGTCACTTAATGGGGGCACCTGAGTAGCTCAATCAACTAAGTGTCCAACTTGGTTTCAGCTCAAATCTTGATCTCAGGGTAGTGGAATCAAGCTCTGTGCTCATCATGGAGTCTGATTAAGATTCCTTCCCCCTCCAACTTCCTCCCACTCTGCTCTTTCTCTCTAAAATAAATAAATAAAATAAATCTTTTTAAAAAATAGATAAATGATAGATAGGTAGGTAGATAGATAGAGTATTATTTAATAGTTGAGTCCAGATACCCAGGACATTAATGACCTATTACAGGGAACTGGAATTGAGAGAAATTGTGTGTGTCTTAGAGGAAAATGAATCAAATCCAATAGTCAACTTGGCTATATGCTTTAGCCAGTACATGAGTGACAAGGAAAGCGTGACTAAAGAGGCAAACATGATATTAAAATAGAAGCCTTATACATAAAAAGGTTTAAAATTTCCTGAAGCCATTTTTAGAGAAAATAAAATAAGAAAATTAATAATGAAAAATGCATGTCAAAACACAATAATCCATGATCTTGTCCCAAGGACATTGGGTGGAGGTGCTTTCCTTTTGAAGACCATCTGCTTTCAAGGGATGGGAGTAGGAAGCTCTGCATGGGTTCTAGAAGTAGGGACAATTATCCAGTACTTTGAATATCATTTATGCCTCTTTAATTACAAGAGATGAATCCAAGAACAAATTCCTTTAGTAGACATACCCTGTTGCTACCAATACCTGACAGAGTTCTTTCCATGAGGATGTGAAAACTTTCACTCTGATACTTCTTCTAAAAGGCTAGATCTGGGGTTTAGGCCATTCACAATTACTTATGAGAAGATTGAAGAAAGATTACTAATATATGTTGAAAAGAAGTTAAGGTGTATTGGATGACTCTTTACAATATTTTTCTATGTCTACTTGTTATAGTGTGGAATATAGATTTAAAAATGATGTTCCTAGATTCATAAGCCAGTCTGTCACTAACTTATAGGAGAAAGGTTTAAGAACCAGAGAAGGATTGGATCTCACTGTCATTAAATCACTGAAAATAACATATTAAATTAGAACTAAATAAAAGAAAGATATTTAAAAGATCCCATATATTAAAAATGTATATTTCTAAATAATTCATTGATCAAAGAGTAAATAGAAAAGAATATTATATTTGAGTTATATAAAAATACAAGTGCAGTGCATTAGAATTTGTGGTGTGAAGTTAAATGATAGCAGTAAATGATTACTTAGAAGAGAGAACTCATATTAATGATCTTATCTTATTTGAAATCTAGAAGAAAATAGAAGCAAATTAATACCCAATAGAAGCAGAGGGAAAGAAATATTAAAGAACAGTCTGTTAATGAAATTGAAAAATTTTAAAAAGACCAGAAAAACCATAGAGAATCAATGAAACCAAAACAGATTCCTTGAAAAAAACCCCAAATTGATAAAATTCTCAACATTCTGAATAGAAAAACATACCTACATATATTATAAATATTAGGAAGGAAAGAAGACCAATCATATCATACTTTACCAGTATTAAAGGTTAATAAGGAAATATTACAACTTTATGTCCATTAATTTGAATATTTAGATTACATGGCATACTTATTGAAATATCCAAACTCATAATCACCATTCAAGAAAAAGTAATAATATGAATAGTTTTATATTTATTAAATATATTTTATGTGTAATTAAAAATATTCAAACTGAGAAAACCCCAGGGCTCCCTGGTGAATCTCACCAAAATTTTATTTATTTATTTATTTATTTATTTATTTATTTATTTATTTTAGAAAGTTTTTACTTAAATTCCAGATAGTTGAAATACATTGCAAACTTCACTTCAGGTATACAATATAGTGATTCAACACTTCCATACAACATCCAGTGCTCATCACAACAAGTACACTCTTAATCCTCTTTACCTATTTAACACATTCCCTTACCCACCACCACCCTGGTAACCATCAGTTTGTTCTTTATAGTTAAGAGTCTGTTTCTTGGTTTGCCTCTTTCTCTGTGTCTCTTCTTACCCTTTGCTCATTTGTTTGGTTTCTTCAATTTTACATATCAGGAATCATATGGTATTTGTCTTTCTCTGACTGAACTATTTAATTTAACATAATACTCTCTAGCTCCATCCATGTCACTGCAAATGACAAGATTTCATTCCTTATTTATAGCTGAGTGATATTCCATTACTTTCTCCTCCTTTATCCATTCATCAGTTGATGGAGGCCTGGGCTGTTTCCATAATTTGGCTATTGTAGATAATGCTGCTATAAACATTGGGGTGGATGTATCCCTTTGAATTAGTATTTTTATACTTTTTGGGTAACTATCCAGTAATTCCATTGCTGGATTGTAGGGAAATTATAATTTTTTAAAGATTTTTTAAAATGTATTTCACAAAGAGAGAGAGTGAGTGAGAGAGAGAGAACACAAGCAGGGCAAGAGGGAGAAGCAGACGCTTCCCCCGAGCTGGGAGCCTGACATGGGACTTGATCTCAGGACCCTGGGATCAGGACCTGAGTCAAAGCCAGACAGTTAATGGACTAAGCCACCTAAGCACCCTAGGAAATTCTACTTTTAACTTTTTGAGATAAACTCCTTAATGTTTTCCAGAGTGGCTGCACCAATTTGCATTCCTACCAACAGTATAAGAGAGTTCCCTTTCTCCACATCTTCCCCAACACCTGTTCTTCCTTGTGTTGTTGATTTTAGCCACTCTAACAGGTGTGAGGAAAAACCTCATTGTAGTTTTGATTTATATTTCTCTGATAATGCGAGATGTTGAGCATCTTTTCATGTGTTTGTTGGTCATCTGTATGTTTTCTTTGGAAAAATGTCTATTCATGTCTTCTGCCCATGTTTTAATTTTGCTAAAGATTTAAAGAAACAGTACCAATTCTACACAAATTCTTTCAGAAAACAAAAGAAGCAAGACTTTTTTCCAAATTATTTTAGCAGACTATTTTGCTTAATACAAAAAAAAAGACCTAATGAGAAAAAAAATTACAGACTAATCCTCCTCATGAAAAAACATACAAAATTCTTCACTAAAATGCAATATATAAAACATAAGATCTAGCAATATTTAAAAAGTATAATATAATACATCATAACCAATTTTAGTTTATCCCAGGAATGTAAGGGTGGTTCAACATTTGAAAATCAAACAATGTATATTACCATATTAACAGACAAGATGAAAACCCATATCTTAATAGGTATAGCAAAGTTCTCCAACAAAATTCAACATTTATCCATGATAAAAAATCTAAGCAAACTAGGCATGGAAGAAAAATATCCTCAACGTGATAAACCATCAAAAACAATAAAACACGCACACATACAACAGTAAATGTCACAACTAAAGGTGAAAACCTAATTGAGTTTTTCCAAAACTTAAAACAAAGTAAGGATATATACTCTTCAATATCATACTGGAGGTTCTAGCCTGTGCAATCAAGCAAGAAACATAAATCCAAGGAATGGTTACCAGAAAGAAAAAAAATAAAATCCTCTACTCATAGATAACATGCCTTTCTATATGGAAAATGTCACAGAATCCACAAAAAATGTTATTTGAACTAATAAGTAAATTTAATAATGTCACAACATGCAAGGTTATTATGCCAAAATCAATTATATTTTAAATACTAAATGAAAATCAAAAATTTTAATATACAATTTTTCATCATATGAAAAAGATTAAATAGCTATAACTCTATTAAGATATGTACAAAGACCTGTGTTATATGCTGGAAAGTACAAAACACTGATGAAAAACATCAAAAGAGATTTAAATAGAGATATGTGCTATGTTCATGGAGTTCATGGAGTGAAAGTCTCCACTTTTTGTTAAAATTGAAATTTCACAAATCTGAACCATAGGTATATTACAATTCCATTAAAAATTCAGGCTGAATTTCTTTTTATGGAAATCAACAATTCCTTCTAAAGGAACTAGAATAGGCAAAATACATTGAAAAAAGTTATAGGCCTTGGGACACCTGGGTGGCTCAGTGGGTTGAAACCTCTGCCTTCAGTTCGGGTCATGATCCCAGGATCCTGGGATCGAGCCCCACATCAGGCTCTCTGCTCAGCGGGGAGCCTGCTTCCTCCTCTTTCTCTCTGCCTGCCTCTCTGCCTACTTGTGATCTGTCAAATAAATAAATAAAATCTTTAAAAAAATTATAGGCCTTAAACTACATTATTTCAAGACATAATTGAAAGCTATAGTAGACAGTTTGTATTGGCAAAGGGATAGACACATAGATCAATAAAACAGAATAAGGAGTGTAGAAATAAATCCATACATGTGATCAACTGATTTCCAACAATTTTGCAAATTTCTGTCAAGAATACAGAGTAACTGAAACTCTCATACATTATAAGTGGGAATGCAAAATAATACAGCCACTTTGAAAATAATTTAAATGTTAATTAAAAGTGAAATATCCACTTAACATATGACCCAACAATTCCTCTTTTAAATATTAATCAAGTGAAATAAATCTTTATGATCACAAAAAACCCTGTATGACAATGTTTATAGCAGATTTACTAATAACTGCCAAAATTGCAAACAAACCAAATACTATTCAACTAATTAATGGATAAACCATTAAGGTAGGTCCCTAAAATGGGATTACTTAATAATAGAAGCTGCAAGCTACTGATATATGCAACATAATTGGATCTCAAATATATTGTGTTAAATGACAGAAGTCAGTTGTAAAAAGGCAAAACTTTACATAAAGAAAGAGATCATGGGGCACCTATGTGGCTCAGTAGGTTAACCGACTACCTTCGGATCAGGTCATGATCCCAGAGTCCTGGGATCAAGCCCTGAATTGGGCTCCCAGCTCAGTGGAAAGCCTGCTTCCCCCTTTCCCTCTGCCTGGTGCTCTGCCTGCTTGTGCTCTCTCTGTATCTCTGTCAAGTAAATAAATTAAATCTCAAAAAAAAAAAAAAAAAAGAAAGAAACAGATCAGTGCTTGTCACAGTCTGTGAATAGGGGAATCCTTTACCTAAAAAAGTGCACAAGGAAATTTGTGAGGGTGTAGGATAGAGTTGTTCTCTATCTTGTGGTGGTATAGACATGACAGTGTATGTTTTTCAATATCCACAGAATTGTATACTAAAAACAGAGAAATGTTACAATCTGTAAATCATGCTTCATTAAAAACATAAAAATAATATTCATTGATAAACTAATATGTGAGCTTAGAAGAAGTCATGGAAGAAATTCAGAGAATTATGTGACGTTGCTATAATGAAATCCCTTTTATTTCCATCGACTTATTTATTTGAATGTTTCTTAGTGTTTACATTATAAAATAAAATGTAGCAAACATAATTTTACTTAGATCCATCTCCTAGAATTAAGTGATAATTAGTTATGAATGCATGAATTAATTGTGAGCACAAATTTTACTTCATCTATTTATTAATAGATGTTTTTCCAAATAAACTTTATTCATGTGTAATGTTTATCCAAAAAAGCAATACAGTAACAATGTGATTTAATATGTTAACATCAACGATACAAAAGAAATCATTTTGTATTTGAGTTTGCTTTAAAAATAAGTTTATAGGGGCACCTGGGTGGCTCAGTCATTAAGGGCCTGCCTTCGGCTCTGGTCACAGTCCCAGGGTTGTGGGATTGAGCCCTGCATCAGGCTCCCTGCTTGGCCAGAAGCCTGCTTCTCCTTCTTACACTCACGCTGCTTGTATTCCCTCTCTTGCTGTGTCTCTCTCTGTCAAATAAATAAATAAAATCTTTTAAATAAATAAATTAAAAAATAAGTTTATATATAATTAATATTATATATGATATCAATATAGCAATATTTAAATAATATGCAATGTTATACATTGCTATGCAATATATACAATATAGAAGAAGATATAACAGTCTTGATCATATTGTGGATCACTATATCATTCTTTTCAAAGTTATGATCTATTAATACTTACATAAATATATATTATATATAGCACATATATTAATATATAATCAATATTTGTATGTGTATTAATATATAAATACTAATTATATTATTTGCCACTATATCATTAGAAAGGTATGCTATCATAATAAATGAGAGTATTAATCATAAAATGTGACATTAGGATAAAGTTTTACTGAAGTGTGGAATGCAAGAACAAATTCAATTTTCTCTGTTTTGAAACAAAAAAAAAGTCAGAATAAAAGCAGAGGATTTCAGAATTGATTAATTTGATCATCATCACTTAGTTGATAGTGGACAATGTCAGGACTAGTCCAGATCTATGTAATGTTACATGTATGTTCTCATGTTCTTTTGTATATACTGGCAGAGTTTTCACAAAGAATCTACATAGAAAACACATAATTGTAGGTACTTTTGGTTTTTGTTACTAAAAATGTTTTTATCAATTATATAGTTTTCAGTATCTTCCGCAGCATCTTGCATAAAATGTCCTCCACTGGTAATCAGCATACAATTGAGGTTATGTAAACTTTTATTTTCATTTTTGCCTTTTCTTGTAGGAAGTTTGACATGAAACATAAGTTGCTAACAACTGCTTCAGCTTAAGTTGTGGATGCTCCTCCCTGTATAGATACTTAATACATGCATGTATTAATACATAATTAATACATACATGTCTTCGTGTGTTTGAAAGAGTTGTAAGAAACATATATTGTGTCTTATTTGATAGATTTTGATTAATTGTTACTATAATCTACAAAGGAAGTATTCTTTTATACTTTAAATGGTATGTAATCTCAGAACTATTTTTCAATGTTCTTCTTTATAAAATGACTGTTTAATTTATCCATATTACTAGGTCAATTTTACGTTGAAGTTTAACGATAGACTACTTCAAATTATTTTGGAAGTGGAAAACAAATAAACAAAAAAGACAGATCATAATAAGCTATTACAACAGGCTGAAATGAAAGCTGTTGATTTATGTCAAATTTGAATTTCAAAAATAGACCACTTGCTGAATGTTGGAAGTTGATATGAAACAAATGTGGAAAGGTCTTTCTAAATGTCAAAGCTATACTTCTCAAACTAAAAATTAGATTAATTTAGCTCATTAATAAACCGATGACATTTTACATAGCAACAATTTGTGTATGATATCATAGTCTCCACTGCTCAAAGAAGTAGAAATATAATTTTCTGTCTTTTTAAGAAATGAATCATTAGTATTACATATTAATTGCCTCTTAAATACTTACTTGAATAATAAAGAAGTCCCAAACACAATAATTTCTTAAAGCTACATATCCCTAAACATAAACTTTGACAGAAAATAATCATTAGTGAAAGCAAAAATAATGTTTAGAGGAACTTTAGCTTTTTGTATTGATCCCATTTTGGAAAGATTCTAGAATTAGCATTTTTCATATATTCAAAAGCATTCTAAATTAATTTGTTTTTATTTCCCAGCTGCTTTTTAAAAGCATGTAAAACAAGTTGTGAACATTAGTTAAATGAATCATGGCTTGTTTTACATTTGCACACTTTTACCAAAAATTGCATATCAGAGGCATCTCAATTGGAAAGTGGAAAGATTCTGAAATAAGTGTTATACAAAACATCCCTGGGATTTTCTATAATGCTACTATTTTAATTCATTTATGTAAAATGCAATTGATATTTCAAACATTTTATCTTCTGAATTTATTATTTTAGAAGTCTATACTCCCAATATAACTTAGGGTTTTAGGAAGAAACAATTTTTGTCTCCATTAATCAATCTAAAAACTTTATTATTTGAAAAGCAGATGATTTTTCTAAGAAAAGTTTTATAGAATGTAGGTAATTTCCAGGATAAAATAATGACAATAGAATCAGAAAGTAAGAAAATGACTTAAAGAACATCCAGAACATCTCAAAGGAGCTAATGACTTTACAGGCATTGTCCCTCAAGTGAAATCAATCTCTAATTGATCCACACATTTGTGTGTGCTTGATACAATATAATCACTCTAATCTCTACTTTTTAAATGAGAATCTTGCCTTTTATGCTTCTAAACATCCCCCCAAACCCATATGTGAATCAACTATATATTTTAGACCATAACTTTCATTAGACTTCTTATTGCAAATACCTATATTTACAGTGATTACTTATCATATACTATGATTATGAATTGTCTTACAGATAGTTGTAGCTGAATTTAGTTTATTATTTTTCTATGCCCTTTATGTAACCTAAATGCCTATCAAATGCCACCTCTACTTAATTTATCTGGAAAGAGAGGAGGATCCAAATGGTGCCATCTACTAGATGAGTGTTTTCCAAATTTTCTGTCCTTTTTTTTTTAATTTTTTATTTTTTTATAAACATATAATGTATTTTTATCCCCAGGGGTACATGTCTGTGAATCGCCAGGTTTACACACTTCACAGCACTAACCATAGCACATACCCTCCCCAATGTCCATTACCCCCTCCCCCTCTCCCTCCCCCCCTCCCCCCAGCAACCTCAGTTTGTTTTGTGAGATAAAGAGTCACTTATGGTTTGTCTCCCTCCCGATCCCATCTTGTTTCTTTTCTTCTTTTTCTACCCCCCAAACCCCCCATGTTGCATCTCCACTTCCTCATATCAGGGAGATCATATGATAGTTGTCTTTCTCTGATTGACTTATTTCACTAAGCATGATACCCTCTAGTTCCATCCACGTCATTGCAAATGGCAAGATTTCATTTCTTTTGATGGCTGCATAGAATTTCATTGTGTATATATACCACCTCTTCTTTATCCATTCATCTGTTGATGGACATCTAGGTTCTTTCCATAGTTTGGCTATTGTAGACATTGCTGCTATAAACATTCAGGTGCAGGTGCCCCTTCGGATCACTACGTTTGTATCTTTAGGGTAAATACCCAGTAGTGCAATTGCAGGGTCATAGGGTAGTTCTATTTTCAACTTTTTGAGGAACCTCCATGCTGTTTTCCACAGCGGTTGCACCAGCTTGCATTCCCACCAACAGTGTAGGAGGGTTCCCCTTTCTCTGCATCCTCACCAGCATCTGTCATTTCCTGACTTGTTAATTTTAACCATTCTGACTGGTGTGAGGTGATATCTCATTGTGGTTTTGATTTGTATTTCCCTGATGCTGAGTGATGTGGAGCACTTTTTCATGTGTCTGTTGGCCATTTGGATGTCTTCTTTGCAGAAATGTCTGTTCATGTCCTCTGACCATTTCTTGATTGGATTATTTGTTCTTTGGGTGTTGAGTTTAATAAGTTCTTTATAGATTTTGGACACTAGCCCTTTATCTGATATGTCGTTTGCAAATATCTTCTCCCATTCTGTCAGTCGTCTTTTGGTTTTGTTAACTATTTCCTTTGCTGTGCAAAAACTTTTAATCTTGATGAAATCCCAATAGTTCATTTTTGCCCTTGCTTCCCTTGCCTTTGGCCATGTTCCTAGGAAGACGTTGCTGTGGATGAGGTCAAAGAGGTTGCTGCCTGTGTTCTCCTCAAGGATTTTGATGGATTCTTTTCTCACATTGAGGTCCTTCATCCATTTTAAGTCTATTTTCATGTGTGGTGTAAGGAAATGGTCCAATTTCATTTTTCTGCAAGTGGATGTCCAATTTTCCCAACACCATTTATTGAAGAGGCTGTCTTTTTTCCATTGGACATTCTTTCCTGCTTTATCAAAGATTAGTTGACCATAGAGTTGAGGGTCTATTTTGGGGCTCTCTATTCTGTTCCATTGATCTATGTGTCTGTTTTTGTGCCAGTACCATACTGTCTTGATGATGACAGCTTTGTAATAGAGCTTGAAGTCCAGAATCGTGATGCCACCAACTTTGGCTTTCTTTTTCAATATTCCTTTGGCTATTCGAGGTCTTTTCTGGTTCCATATAAATTTTAGGATTATTTGTTCCATTT
>PISX010027746.1:0-22668 GCA_004024625.1 Mellivora capensis | reverse complement strand
GTTGGAGAGGATGTGGAGAAAGGGGAACCCTCTTACACTGTTGGTGGGAATGCAAGTTGGTGCAGCCACTCTGGAGAACAGTGTGGAGATTCCTCAAGAAGTTAAAAATAGAGCTTCCCTATGACCCTGCAATTGCGCTACTGGGTATTTACCCCAAAGATACAGATGTGGTGAAAAGAAGGGCCATCTGTACCCCACTGTTTATAGCAGCAATGGCCACGGTCGCCAAACTGTGGAAAGAACCAAGATGCCCTTCAACGGACGAATGGATAAGGAAGATGTGGTCCATATATACTATGGAGTATTATGCCTCCATCAGAAAGGATGAATACCCAACTTTTGTAGCAACATGGATGGGACTGGAAGAGATTATGCTGAGTGAAATAAGTCAAGCAGAGAGAGTCAATTATCATATGGTTTCACTTATTTGCGGAGCATAACAAATAACACGGAGGACATGGGGAGATGGAGAGAAGAAGGGAGTTGAGGGAAATTGGGGGGGGGGGTGAACCATGAGAGACTATGGACTCTGAAAAACAACCTGAGGGTTTTGAAGGGGCGGGGGGTGGGAGGTTGGGGGAGCCAGGTGGTGGGTATTATGGAGGGCACGCATTGCATGGAGCACTGGGTGTGGTATAAAACTATGACTTCTGTTAAGCTGAATAGAAATGAAATTTGAAAAAAAAAAGAAAAAAAAACTCAAAATATTTGAGATTAGATATCACCTTTTCCAGAAATACTTCCCTACCCAACCCCCTCTGAGAACAGGTTCAGTGTCCCTATTTTGGGATTCCATAATATCCTGTTCACAACTCAGAAACTGTTCTTACCTTGCTGTGTCTGTCCCCACCTATTCGCATGTTGAGTGGTGGTTATTAACGAGAATGACACATCAAAACCCCAGGGGAGTTGTTTGTTTTTTTTTAATTATTTTATTTATTTTTTTAAATTTCTTTTCAGCATAACAGTATTCATTGTTTTTGCACCACACCCAGTGCTCCATGCAATACATGCCCTCCATAATACCCACCACCAGGCTCCCCCAACCTCCCACCCCCCGCCCCTTCAAAACCCCTCAGGTTGTTTTTCAGAGTCCATAGTCTCTTGTTTTTGTTACTGATGATGGTGTTTCTTAATCTGCTTGTTCAGATTTCTGAACAGGGTTCAGGGTTTCTAAATCTGAATCTTTAGGACTGGAGTACAGGTTTTTAAAAATAGTCCAAGAAATAACTTTGGTTTAATCCATCAATAAAGAGGAAAGGGACTACATATTCACCTCTGTATCCTATGACTTAAACAGTGCCTGACATATAACATATGAGAAAAATATCTATTGAATGAACACATGATACTGTAGATGTACATTATTTCTAACATGTGTAAACTAATGACATTTTTGTCTCTAAAACCACATTAAAGTGTTTTTGCGATATGAAAACTCAATGTCATTTACTAATCCTAATGTTGTCACCTATGTTATCTAATATCCTATGCATTCTTTTGTCAGAGATCAAGTTTTATATCCTATTGACATACTGTCGAGTTTCTTGATTTCAAGTGAACATTTTCCTTCCAATGTTAGATACTGGGCAGCTTAAACTGAAATCTGTCATATACCTTTGCATTCCAGATTTAGTTATGATTACAAAACAGTTTTAGTCCATGGACAGATATCTCACTTTCCCCCAGAGTAATATGATTCACGTTTCTGGGTAAAAAAAGGGGTGCCTGGGTGGCTCAGTGGGTTAAGCCTCTGCCTTCGGCCCAGGTCATGATCTCAGGATCCTGGGATCGAGCCCTGCATGGGGCTCTCTGCTCAGCGGGGAGCCTGTTTCCCATATTCTCTCTGCTTGCCTCTCTCCCTACTTGTGATCTCTCTCTGTCAAATAAATAAATAAAATATTAAAGAAGGAGCACTGGGTGTGGTGCCTACACAATGAATTCTGGAACACTGAAAAGAAATTTTAAAAAATAATAATAAGTTGTTAAAGGCACTGTATAAGGAATCTCATACATTGAAAAGATTAAAATTACTAAATGTGTGAAGAAACCAATAACTTATCTTTTCTTAGAATTTCAAATGACAGGGACGCCTTGGTGGCTCAGTGCATTAAGCCTCTGCCTTCTGCCCAGGTCATGATCTCAGGGTCCTGGGATCGAGCCCCGCATCAGGCTCTCTGCTCAGCAAGGAGCCTGCTTCCCTTCCTCTCTCTCTCTCTCTCACTGCCTCTCTCTGTCTGTCAAATAAATAAATAAAATCTTTTAATTTAGAAAAAAAAGAATTTCAAATGACAGTAGTAACTATTGTCATTAAATGTGGAAAATTCCAGAAAACAACTGCTTATTTTCCACTATTCTTTTTAGGAAGAATCCATGTATGGGTCTCCACCCACAGTGATTATTTTAGTTTTGAAATGGTTAGGAAAATCTGAACAGTCCCTTGGCAATTTTAATACCTTATATTTGTGTAATGCCTTCCAATTTCCAGAGAATTTTCACTGACATTATCTCATTCGGGCATTATAGCAACCCTATGGGGTTTATACAGTAAGTGTTTTGTTGTTTCCCTTTACAGATGAAGAACTTGAGATTCCAGTCTGATAAGTGATTGACTCAGAGACTCAGAGCAGAGCTGGGATGAAGACAAGACCATCTGTCTTCCTGCATGGTGCTCTATAGTGCTTCCAGAAAATCCTGCCCAAAGAAACAATAGAACATGGGTATTTATATATTTAATTGTCCTGTACTCTCAAAGTCCACTATTGACTTATTTCAGTTGGAATTCTGGGAAGTAACATATCCTCAATCACGTAAAATGAAGAAAGAGAATAAATAAGGATACAATGTAATATCAAGAAAAGAGAACCTTTGGGGCACCTCGGTGGCTCAGTTAGTTAAGCCGACTCTTGGTTTTGGCTCAGGTCATGAGCTCTGGGTTGTGAGATTAAGCCCTGCCTTGAGCTCTGGCTCAGCCAGAGTCTGCTTGAGATTCTTTCCCCTCTCTTTCTCTCCCTCTTTTGCTCCTCCCTGGGCTTACGATCTCTCTCTCTAATAAATAAATAAAATATTTTTTAAAAAAGAGAGAGAATCTTCACATTCTGTTGTGATGTGCTTTCTATGTGTTATATGAAGAATTTTCTCTTTTTAATAATGTAAAAATATATTTACAATTAAAAGCCAATTAACATATTTAAAATCACAGCCAGCTCTAGGCATCAGTTTTTGGTCAATATTTATAAGAACACAGTTATTGTGTGCCAGGAACTTCAGTGTTTTCTATAATTCCTATTTAACCTTTCCTTCAGTCATACAAGTATAAGGCATTTACATTATTCCAGCTTTCATAAGAGGTAAATGCACAGTTCTATATTATGTGCCAGCAATAATCATAAAAATATGTTAAACATGACCTGATGCCAAAACTAAGTTTCATGGAAAGTGATCTGTCCATGATGCAGTTGGGGGGCAGGGTGCACAGCTGACTGATATTTGAACTTTTAGGAAGTTAATGCCCAGAGGAAGCATATAAGGCAGATGTGGAAATTCACAGAGGAGTTCATCATAGGACATTGTGTTATAGAATTGGGAGAAAATTTTTTCCACTTCCCTAATTCACAGGAATGTTGCAGAAATGAATGTCAACAAAACATCAAACCACCTAGATAAGAACTGTTGAGTCTCTCAAAAAAGACAAAATGTAAGTTAAAGATTCACCCAAATTCCCAATTTCTTTGTATAATCTATGTAGCTGACTAGATATGCAAGAGGGACAAATTAATGTCCCTTGGGGAGTTTTCCCACTTCATGACTTAGGGTTTTTAAATTTTATAAATTAAGGCTTAATTTTCATTTTGAAAATAAATTCCAATACAGAAGGAATAAATAGCTGATTCATTCTGGTTCTGTGTACTACTTTTCATTAGAATTTATACTTTTTGAGCAACCAGGAGTTCAACTGTGATGTCAGATAACATATGCCACCCAGATCTTTCACCACCCCAGTGGCCAGCAGTACAGCAACTCACCCCCTTACAGCTGAGCACAAAAGAGAATTCCTGACCTCCTCAAAACTTCCCACTACCTCATTCTGAGATTTTCCTTATGAGACAATAGGGTAGAACAACAACAAAAAAAAATGCCCGAAGCTCAGAAACGTGCACACTCATTTCAGACTAGTTCATATACTTTGGTCTCTATCAGGTCTCTAGACTGGGTCTAGGAACAGAAGAGAATCAGCAGAACTCCCACAGTAAAAAAAATTTTCCTCTCTTCTTGTATTCAAGATGAATCCAATAGCAATATCTAGAGTTTCTACCTTAGTCAGCTGCTTCAGCTTCACTTAGAGCTCTTTGACAAATGTACCACGGAGCTCCAGACTGAAAATGCCTTCCCCTTCCAATCTTATGAGCAATGGTTTCACAGAATTTACATGGTATTTCAATATTGGAAATGGAATTAAAGTAGCAAGGACATATTCATTCAATATTCATTTACTGAGTATATACCATGACCCAGGCACTTTGCTTATATTAACTATTTTATAGATTTACATCAATAACTTGAATTACTTCAACCACATAATATATGTTAAATTGTATGCATGCAGTTGAGGTACCATAAAAAAAAAGAGTCAACATACTTAAAACATTGCCATTCAAAAAATGACTATCTAACTGTAAAGGGTATACCTCTTAACATCATGCACTAAAAGGAAGAAAGCCAGAAGATGCCTGTTCTTTGCTGCTAGTGTTCATTCAGTCATATTTTCTCTCATCAAAGGATTAGTTAGTTACATTTGATATTCTAAATAAGTTTAAAACTTTTAAGACAATAGATCATCTCTAAATGCTATGATCTTAAATTTATCATTCCAAGATTTACCCAAGACCCTTTTCTTACAACACACTTCTAGATGGTAAATTAACAGAACCCATGTCTCCTATCCATGAAGAAGTTAAAACAATATATTTTATTATAACCAGGCTGACTTAAAAGAAGGTCTTCCACAGTGAAGCCAAATAAAGATAAACTTGAAAAGATAGTGATAAATAAATATACAGGTTAATAAGAAGTGAGCAAGTCTAAGATCTTGATCTAGCATACATCTTCCCTCAGTATGAATGATTTCATTTGCCTTTTAAATAGATAAATACAAAAACGGCATTTTCCCTTGGCAAGAAAGTAACTGTTTTGTATTATTTACCTAGACTGCATCTGTGTTTCTAAAAAGAACAGTAAATACATTTCTAGAGCAAGACATGTTTCTGTGATAATGTGAGTAATGCTTCTTAAACACTTTGGAGATTATTAGAATGCTTTCCAGAGCTGCTATTGAACTCAGTCAGTTTAGCAAGAACACAAGATAAAGAGGAAAAGATGCTCTCAGCATTTTTCACTAGACTATTAGTAGAGAGCTACAGTTGGAAGGCCTCCAGGAGGGTAAGTGCCAGAAGGTGAGGGCCAGGATTCTGCTCAGGCATTCAGAAAGCAATCTGATTCCAAGCCAGTTTGAAAGCTATATAGGCCCAGGATGCCTTCCTCAGGAGGGTTCTCTGAATGGTCAACCCAAATTGGGTGATAACCCCTACCTCCATCCCAAATACTGGAATAACTTTAAGCCTGCCATGAGAAGTTAGATTCACAATATGGCTATTGAAGAATCTTCTAATAGGTGTTCAGAACTTAATTAAGTAACTACTTCACAACAATGTTAAAGAGAAAAAAAAGACCTGATAAGATTAAGTCTTATATATGTTCCCTCCCAAGCCAAGCCAGACCTGGAGAATTAAGATTTAATGTAATAGCCTTCTCATGTCTCTCACACACCCTAGAATTGGGTGGTGGTGATAGCATAAGCATACTCATTCTTTTAAATCATGATGGATTAATTCATTATCTACTCAATTTCTATGGTGTGACCTCATGGAGCTTATATGCTAACATGGAGAGGTGGGGAGACAGACAAATAAGTGATAGACTAATAAATACCCAACTATATAATAATATATCATCTATAATATGTTTACATATATATAAAATATAACAACTGGTTGATATCATATAAGTTTTATAAGTGTTACAAAGAGAGTGAAAGAGTGACACTAATTTGAATGCAGGTGGTCAGAGGTCTTGCTAAGAATGAGCTATTTAAGAGGGAAATTATATGGAGAATGGGAAACAGACTTTGCAAGTTCTAGTCATTCAGTTCCTCAAAGAAATTTTTGAAAGTCATCACATCATATGACATATTTTTTTAAATTTTTATTTTTTATAAACATATTTTTATCCCCAGGGGTACATGTCTGTGAATCGCCAGGTTTACACACTGCCCAGCACTAACCATAGCACATACCCTCCCCAATGTCCATTACCCTACCCCCCTTTCCCTCCCCCCTCCCCCCAGCAACCCTCAGATAAAGGGCTAGTGTCCAAAATCTATAAAGAACTTATCAAACTCAACACCCAAAGAACAAATAATCCAATCAAGAAATGGGCAGAGGACATATGACATATCTTTAAAACTTTTTTTGACATTATACACTTGGGAATGTCATTAACATTTTTTTTCAATTCTTCTAACATTAGATGGAAAAGAGTTCTCCTCCCAGATCGTCTACTTACAAGATTTTTCTAAGAACCTGTATGTATTTGACAAAGTTTGCCTGCCTTATTTCAGTGTATTTAAATACTTCTTCTAATTCCAGACTTCAGGATATATTACAAAGCTGTAGTGATCAAGACAGTATGGTACTGGCACAAAAAGAGACATATAGATCAATGGAATCAGATTAAAAAAACCGAGGAGTAAACCCACAACTATATGATCAATTAATATTTGACAAATCAAGAAAGAATATCTAATGGAAAAAGTCTCTTCAATAAATGTGTTGGGAAAACTCCAAAAGAATGAAACTGTCACTTTGTTATACCATACACAAAAATAAATTCAAAGTGGATTAAAGACCTAAATGTGAGACATGAAAATGTAAAAATTCTAGAGGAGAACACAGGCAGTAACCTGTTTAACATTGGCCATAGTAATTTCTTATTAGATATATCTCCTGTGGCAAGGGAAACAAAAGCAAAATTCAACTATTGGGATTTCATCAGAATAAAAAGCTTCTATACAACAAAGGAAATAATCAACAAAACTGAAAGACAACCTACAGAATGGGAAAACATATTTGCAAGTGACATATCTGATAAAGGGTTAGTCTGCAAGATATATAAAGAACTTATACAACTCAACACCCCAAAACCAAATAATTCAGTTAAAAATGGGCAGAAGACTTGAAAAGATATTTCTCCAAGGAAGACATACAGATGGACAATAGGCACATAAAGAGATGCTCAACATTACTTACCATCGGGGAAATACTAATCAAGACTGAAATGAGATACCACCTCACCCCAGTCGGAATAGCTAAAATTAACAATACAGGACACAAAAAGTATTGGTAAGGATGCAGAGAAAGAGCAACACTCTTAACACCAATGGTGGGAATGCAAACTGGGTGCAACCGCTCTGGAAAATAGTATGGAAGTTCCTTAAAAATTAAAAATAGAACTACCCTATGATCCAGCAATTTTACTACTAGATATTTACCCAAATAACACAAAAGTACTAATTCAAAGGGATAAATGCACCCTAATGTTTATAGCAGCATTATCAACAATATTCAAATTACAGAAAGAACCCAAATATCCATCTACTGATGAATGGGTGAAGAGGATGTGTACACACACACACACACACAATGGAAGAAGATGGTGGAAGGTGGTGGTATATACACATACACACACATACACGCCCCCCAACACACAATGGAATACTACTTAGCTATAAAAAATAAAATCTTGCCATTTGAAATGACATGGAGGAACTAAAGAGTGTTATGCTAAGCAAAATAAGTCAGTCAGAGGAAGCAAATACCATATGATTTCACTCATATGTGGAATTTAAGAAACAAAACAAATGAACATAGGGGGGAAAAAAGAGAGAAAAACCAAGAAACAGACTCTTTTTTTTTTTTCTTTTCAGCGTAACAGAATTCATAGTTTTACACCACCCCCAGTGCTCCATGCAATGCGTGCCCTCCATAATACCCACCACCAGGCTCCCCCAACCTCCCACCCCCCCGCCCCTTCAAAACCCTCAGGTTATTTTTCAGAGTCCATAGTCTCTCATGGTTCATCTCCCCCCCAATTTCCCTCAACACCCTTCTCCTCTCCATCTCCCCATGTCCTCCGTGTTATTTGTTATGCTCCGCAAATAAGTGAAACCATATGATAAGTGACTCTCTCTGCTTGACTTATTTCACTCAGCATAATCTCTTCCAGTCCCATCCATGTTGCTACAAAAGTTGGGTATTCATCCTTTCTGATGGAGGCACAATCCTCCATAGTGTATATGGACCACATCTTCTTTATCCATTCGTCTGTTGAAGGGCATCTTGGTTCTTTCCACAGTTTGGTGACCGTGGCCATTGCTGCTATAAACAGTGGGGTACAGATGGCCCTTCTTTTCACCACATCTGTATCTTTGGGGTAAATACCCAGTAGCGCAATTGCAGGGTCATAGGGAAGCTCTATTTTTAACTTCTTGAGGAATCTCCACACTGTTCTCCAAAGTGGCTGCACCAACTTGCATTCCCACCAACAGTGTAAGAGGGTTCCCCTTTCTCCAAATCCTCTCCAACACACGTTGTTTCCTGTCTTGCTGATTTTGGCCATTCTAACTGGTGTGAGGTGGTATCTCAATGTGGTTTTAATTTTAATCTCCCTGATGGCTAGTGATGATGAACATTTTTTCATGTGAGAAACAGACTCTTAACTGTAGAAAACAAACTGACAGTTACCAGAGGGGAACTGGCTGAAGGAATGGGGAAAATAGGTACCGTGGATTAAGGGGGACACTTGTGATGCGCACCAGATGTTGATGTAAGTACTGAATCACTAAATTCTACACCTGGAACTAATAGTATACTATATGTTAACTAGCTGGAATTTAAATAAAAACTTGGGATGGATGGATGGTTGGATGGGTAGATATTCTTCTAATGATACCGCCACAGATCCTCTGACCCTTTTACCTGGTACTTACTGATGTATTTCCAGAATTGACTATAATAAATATAAGTTTTGCTCTTTCCCCCCAAACTTTTTCCCAGAGCTTTGACTCCTGGACCTGTGACATTAGAATGTTATCTCTTTCAAGTTCAATTTACCCTCAAACTCAACATTTCTAAAACTAAGTATATTATTCCATTCCCTCATCTTTCTTCCAACCAGATATTGCTGCTTTATTTCATCCTTTCTCTTAAGAGCATCACGATCATTTCATTGCTATTTAGAATCTCATTGTCAGTTTTTTTTTAGAAAGAATGGTGTTTGTGTCATTTAGTTTTGTTTTTGAAGTTTTTGAAGCTCAATTAGAAATACATTTAATATTTACTTACATAGAATTATACTTAGAGGAATGCTTTTAAATAACATTCCAGAATTTTCAGATTTCATTTATCGGTTGACTAATTGTAATTGGATCAGTAAAATTATATTTAGCAGGTTAACTTCAAAAGTGGTTGAACAGATTCAACCTCCTATGGCAAACACAGCTTACACGTCTAAGAAAACAAACACAATTCTCTAGAGTAAACATCCTAACAAATATAGTTGCTTGGATTTTTTTTTAACAATCAATCTGAAGTTTATAAAACATCAGGTCTTGGATCTAGTAAAACAAACCTTTGACTATTACAGAAAAACCTTATGCTCTTTTCAGTAAACAGGTTGACATAAATTCAACGTTAGTATGGCAAGGTACAGAAATATATTTAGCTTAAATTTGGGGTACCATATTTAGCTTCTAATTCCATATGGGTATTTACGGCTATTACCTACTCAGTTTCTGTCAAAAAAATGTATTTTTTTGATTCTTGTTCAAATGGCTAGGTACTATACTGACCATGGGTCTTTTTCCTCATAGATTTGCTAACTAATGAAAAAGCTGTATTCAAGTTATTTAAACTCAAGATGCAAACATGGATGGATAAAAATATCATTATTCCTTTAACAGACATAGGTGTTCCCCACCTACCCATTCATATCTACACAGCTTTAATCAATATTTTGATTCGAGGGGAGGGGCCCCCTGAAGTCAATGCAGGATTTAAGATACCATTTCTTTCAACTCATTTTTTTAACCAACTAGGAAATTCTCTGCTCTTTATATACACATCTCCAAAAAGAAATAATCTTCAGAGAACTTGCATGTTAAATCTTACTCTTAGAAGAATAAGATGCTCATTAGCATATCAAGTAGTCTGAAGGATGTACTTCTGAATCGGTTTAACATCATTCTAAGTTCTTGGACAGTAGCACTCCTTTTTTCAAATAGCACCTTTAATATCTCAAAGAACAATAATCCTATTAAAAAACCCTTTCACTGAAGGCTAGGTCACTTTACTTTTTTATCCTTCCTTTCCAGAACCTCTCTTTCAATACCTTCTGACCATGACCAAGCACTCTCCTTTATACCAGAAATACACCCCTTACCTAGTTCCCTTATTTCAAGATGTTTGGCAGCACTCTATAATAGCTAAAATTTCAGCAAAGCTAAGAAAAGGGGAAAAATAGAGTTTCTTGACATGAGAGGTATGATGCTCCCAAAGAACCAAAGACATCATGGCATTCTTCATGTAACCCATCTCACAGGGTATAATATTTCTGTCATCTTGAGGGCAAGATTATATTCATCTTACAAAATGAAGTGTTTAATAGTTTCAAACTCTAAAATATTTATTCAATGAGGTAAGAGTATAATGTTAAATGCTACTTTGTTCCTAATTAGATGTTATACAAACTAGGTTACAAATATTTCTCTTGCCTTTTAAAAGTTTATAATCTTTTGGGGCACTTGGATGGTGCAGTCGGTTAAGTATCTGACACTTGGTTTTGGTTCAGGTCTTGATCTTAGGGTCATGAGATCAAGCCCCGAACCGGGCTCCTCGCTCAGTATAAAGTCTGTTTAGGACACTCTCTCCTCTGCCCCTCCCCACCTCTCTAATATAAATAAACAAATCTTTAAAAAATAAAAATAAAATAAAACCTTATAATCTGTGATAAAGAGAAAAACATAGACTTTACAGAAAAATATAAGCATCTAATGATCAACTGACTCCAAAAGCTTTTTAACCCACAAATACTTTGCGCTAAAGAGTGTAGGCATAATAAAGCATAAATAGGCTATCATTGAACCTATGGAGCTAAAAAAAAAAATCTAGAAAAGAGAAAGTCAGTTCTTAAAAGATAGCAGAGGCATAAAATATACCGTAAGAGAAGCAGAAAATATAATGTAGACCATGGCAGACGGATTCTAAGGAGGTGCCCGTGATTCTAAAGATGTTCATGCCTTTGTGTAATTCCTTCCCCTTGAGACTGGACAAGACCTGTGGCTTGATTCCAACTAGTAGAAAGTGGCAAATGTGATTCAATATGCACGATAACATGTACACGATTACGTAAGGCATAGAGCTCATCTTACTAGAGATCCTCTCTCTCCATTGCTCACTTGGAAAAAGCTACAAAACCTGCAGTGGCAGAGAAATGAATTCTGCCAACAACCTGAATGAGCTTAGAAATAGATGGTCTAGTTAAGCTTCTAGGTGAAAACCCAATCCAGATGGCTGACACCTTGATTATACCTTACGAGACCCTAAATAGAGGACCAGCTAAGCTATGCCAGAGCTCCTTCCCCACAGAAATGGTAAGATAATACTTGCATATTATTTTAGATAGCCTATACACAGAGGTTCAAATGAAAGAATATCTGATTGTGAGCAATCAGAAAATTTTCATTTTATAGATGTTAAGAAATGGTTATGATTTGAAATCTTAGAGATTAAAGCAACAATCTCTTAATTTCAGAGAGCTATTATGTCTAATTTGAAAATTAAAAATTACTAAAATAAAAGCATGGCATGTCAATAAGAAACAGTTCATATTTAATAGTGAGAAACTTGAAGCTTTCATACTAAGATCAGATACAAAACAAGGATGTCCCCTCTCACCACTCCTTTACAACACTGGTCTGCAAATACTTGCTACTGTAATACAACAAGAAAGAGAAATAAAAGTTACACAGGTTAAGAAGGAAGACATAACTGTCTTTGTCCATAGATCTTATGGTCATCTATGTAGAAAAACTAAAACAATCAACAACCAAAAAATTTCTTGGAACTAATAAGCAATTATAGTAAGATTGTTTGATACATACATATATATATATATATATATATATATATATATACATACATATACACACACAATCAATATACAAAAGTCAATTTCTTTCCTATATACCAACAAAGGACAAGTGGAACTTGAACTTAAAAACACAATACTATTTATATTAGCACCAAAAAATTGAAATAGTTATAAATCTAGCAAAATATATACAAGATCTATAAAAGAACAGCAAAATTATGAAGAATGAAACCAAAGAAGAACTAAATAAATGGAGAAATATTCAATGTTTGTGGATAGGAAGAGTCAATATTATCAAGAAGTCAGTTCTTCCCAACTTGGTCTACAGATTTAATGCAATCCAAATAAAAATTCCTACAAGTGGGATGCCTGGGTGGCTCAGTTGGTTAAGCGGCTGCCTTCGGCTCAGGTCATGATCCCAGCATCCTGGGATCAAGTCCCACATTGGACTCCTTGCTCAGCGAAAAGCCTGCTTCTCCCTCTGCCTCTGCCTGCTCTAAACCTTAGCTGTAAAGAAATGAGCAAACAGGGACACCTGGGTGGCTCAGTTGGTTAAGCGGCTGCCTTCGGCTCAGGTCACGATCCCAGAGTCCTGGGATGGAGTCCCACATCGGGCTCCTTGCTCGGCGGGGAGCCTGCTTCTCCCTCTGCCTCTGCCTGCCACTCTGTCTGCCTGTGCTCGCTCGCTCTCTCTCTCTCTCTCTGACAAATAAATAAATAAAATCTTTAAAAAAAAATTCCTACAAGTTATTTTGTGGATATCAACAAAATGGCTCTTATGATTATATGAAGAGGCAAAAGACCCAGGATAGCCAATAGAATATTAAAGGAAAAGAACAAAGTTAAAGGATTGATGCTATACAACGTGAAGACTTAGTATAAAGCTACAGTAATGAGACTTAATATAAAGTTATAGTAATCAAGACAGTGTGGTACCAGTAAAGTCATAAAAATTCATGAAGGAAACTTAAATACATATTATTGAATGAAAGAAGCCAATATGAGAAAGCTACATACTATATGATTTCAACTATATAACTTTCTAGAAAAGATAAAACTACAGAGACAATAAAAAAGGTGGTTGACCAAGGCTTGGGGGAGGTGGGTGAGTAGGTAAACCACAGATGATTTTCAGGCCAGTAAAAATACTCATTATTGTATTATAATGATGATTATATGCCATCATACATTTCTCCAAAACCATAGAGTGTACAACTCTAAGAGTGAACCCTAAGGTATACTACACATTTGGAGTAAATTTGACATGTTAATGTAGATTCAACCTTGGTAAAAATGTACCATTCTCAAGAGTGATGTTGGTAATGATGGAAGCTATAGGTGTGTGGGGGGGGGAGTGGTGAGTTAAGGGATATATAGGAAATCATCGTACCTTCCTCTCAGTTGTACTGTAAACCTAAAAGAATTCCAAAAACAACTTTAAAAAAAAATAGCTATAGCCCAGGCTACTTAGAGTGTAGGCCAGGTAGAACTAACCAACATTCTTTGTAAGATGACTCAAATTATTACACTGAGGAATTCATAATTTATTTGGGGACCAAATAGATGTTACTGAAGACTTCTGGAATGACAGCAATGTGACTGAAGATGTGTTCAGAAAAGATGATTCTGGTAATACAAAGCCCAAGCACTGTATTAGAGAAAGGTAAAAGCCCACAGGAATTGAGGTAAGAAAGGGCTGATTTAGAGGAGTGGGAGAGGGAAATTTTGATCAGAGAAGTTTCCAGAAGCATGAAAAAATGAAAGTGAAAAAGCCTAGCAACTGCTCAGCATGGAAGGGCAGAGTTGACTCAAAGATTTCAAACCTAAGCTTCCTTCCTCTCATGAACAGATCAAAAGAGATCTTTTGAATGGTCAAAGGAAAGGAGCACAGGAATTATAAAATGCTGTTGCTACCAAGCATTTTTATTGATGTGTCTTGATGGAACAGTCTTATCCAAATTTCCAAGTACCTCACTGAAAATGTCACAAAACAAAGTGAAATATTTCTATGTGGCACTATTGGAAGTAAAAATGAGTCAAATCGTGCCATCAGCAGTGTCCATGCAATATCCTCTAATCTTTCATATGCAAAACTTTGGATGGAATATGAGCTGCACTTAATAATTTTATCATTATACAACATTTCTCAAATGTATATGTATATGTAATATGGTTTTTTAATATGAGATACCAGACACCTATCTTCAGTGATTACAGGTAATTCTAAGAAACTACAAAATCCAACATCTCTATTTCCACCATCACATGCATTGAAACCACTGTGACAATGCTGTCATTCTCCTTTGTGAGACCGAGGCAGGATGACAGGCTCTAAATAATGCATAAGCTACCAACATTCCTGCTCATATCCTTTTCAAAAAGTGGTGAAGTGTCTCTTTTATCCACAAAGAATTGAAATCATATGGTGAACCCTAATAATTGCTTTCAGGAGGAGGTCTGGGCACAAGCTGCAGGTTCTTCAGTGCACCCATGTTAGGAACACAGACCGCCATAGCATACAGATGCGGATGGCACCCAAAGGCCTCCTGGCTGCAGAGTTTCCCAATGCTGGAAGATCCACACAAACTTAGAACCCCAGCTCTACCTCTTCCTCACCAATGAGCATTTCCCTCACCCACTCCATTCCTTTCCTATGAAGTCAGATTAATATTTTACACAAGTCATTAAGGCTCTCAGAAAAATGTGACTCTTTCCTTTACCTCTGAATACAGACCCCAGATTACATAGACTGAAAACAGAATAGAAAATATAACCATTGCGCAAGTTAATACTAGCTCTCAATTACTGGGCCACATAGGTGCATACTGACAGTTCAGTGTTTCCCTGAGAGTAGGAGCAAAGAGGATCTACGGGAGAGATGGAGTGGTGGGAAGAAAGCGCACTGCCCAGGAACAACGTGTACTCTTCTTTGTTATCTTTTCTTCTTCTCTGGATAATCCTTAGGCTTTTGACTTTCAGTATGAATTTTTTCAAGATCACTCTAACCCAAACATCTTACTCTGGTCCCTGAATGCATAGCACTCTAAGAGCATGACCCTCCTTTATGACATTTCTTACCGTGTTGTTTTGTTTAATCATTCATGGTGTGTATATGACTTACACTCACTATCAGGCAAAGGCCATAAGGTAGAAAATATGTAATATCTCTGGTTACCACCTACATTCCATCCAGTACACAATACTGGGAACATAACAGGTTTCAATAAATATTAGTGAAATGAATAAGGACCAATCTGAGAAAAGCTAGTTTCCTTGGAGGAGTGGGATCAGTGACATGTACAGCGTTTACCAGACAGTAACCACACTATTGTAATCTTACATGAGAAGTAATACAATTCCTTGAAGGGAAAGAGGAGCAAGATGAGAATAAGGGACTAAAAATTCACACTGTACATGATGCATTCACTATTAGGGCCAAAAGTTTCAATTTAGCTTAAGACCATGGAAAGCTCTTAATACTATTCAGTAGCGATTTACATGTTAGAGATTACAAAAAATAAATAAATAAAGATAAATCAATTCATCAACATGTTTTCTTTTTTTTTCTTGCTATTTGCCTTACTATCTTTTAGAAATGCATTTTCTAGTCATTTATCTTTCTAGTCACCTCACACAGCTTAGTTCCTTGTCTCATATTTGTGGGTACTGACATATTGGTTAGCTGATCACATACATACTGAGCTGAAATGATCCCCAAGCCTACTCCAGGTATGAATAAACAAGCACCAAAGGGCCAAATATTTTGCCCATGGCCTCATAACAACAGAAGTCACGAATTGAGCCTTGCTTTCCTATAGCATGAGTACATTTAGTCTTTAGTCAACATACACTATACAGTTAGTGTGGTGAGATGTAAAGTATATTATGGACCTGCTTTTGAGATCGTAGACCCATACAACTTTGAGAAAGTTGAGACACAGTTTTGACTTCAATAAAGAGGGTAATTCCTAACAGGTAGGCATACTGTGATTGGAGCTGTGTCTACAACAGTAGTTCCCAAAAGTCAAAGTCCATTAGAATCATCTGCAGAACCTGTTAAAAAATGAGGTGATCGTGAGATTAAGAGTCACTTATGGTTTGTCTCCCTCCCAATCCCATCTTGTTTCTTTTCTTCTTTTTCTACCCCCTTGGTCCCCCATGTTGCATCTCCACTTCCTCATATCAGGGATATCATATGATAGTTGTCTTTCTCTGATGTGCTATGGTTAGTGCTGTGAAGTGTGTAAACCTGGCAATTCACAGACATGTACCCCTGGGGATAAAAATATGTTTATAAAAAAATTTTTTTAAAAATGAGGTGATCGGCTCCATCCCTTGACATTATCATTTTATAGTTCAGGAGTGGAAGCCAAGAATCCACATTTCTAACAAGTTCTCAAGTGATACTGATGCTGAGAGTCTAGCGATCATGCTTTGAGAACCTCTAATCTAAAACAACTAATGCAGACTGACATTCAGTAATTAGTAGCTATTATTATTTCTGAAGCATAGGAAGCATTTTAATGAAATGTTGGATTACAGGGCAGGTATTGAACATAAACAGAAAACATAACCAATAGCCAAATCTTATCAACTCAGAACACAGATAGAAGGTCATTTCAGCCAAAGCTAATCTGAGAGATTTGAGAAGGAAGTGATGCTCCTTAATTTTTAGGGAAAAAAAAAACTTCGTTTTATAAATGTCTTTTATACATTTTTTAAGGGCTCATACAATACACTATATGGAAATGATTTACTTGTCTCTCTTCTTCCTCTTCATGTGTGACCTCTTCCTCTGAATGTGGTGAAATGTTCATGGCCAAGAAGCTGGATGATTAACATTAATGGGAGTTGCCTGTGTTAATCCCTTGTGCTTACTGGGAGAATGGATTTTTATCTGCTAAACTATTCCAGATTTAGCCTTTACACACATAATATAATGGAGTGTCAGAAAAATTCAGTAAATGTGTTTTATGTAAAAATGAACACATGGAAGTTAGAATATTGGCTCATATATATGAGACATGGAATACTACTGAATATCTAATACTCATAATTTTAAACAATGAATGCACACATGTAAGGGCAATTTGAGAAAAAGAACTACATACAACACAAAAATCTCTTTTGAAACTATATAGTTTTTTAAAAGGCAATTATTAAAACAGATATAAGCTTGAGACTTGGGGCCATACTGTGTTCCCTACTTCTATTAAATCTCCCAGTTATCAAAAGTTAAAAGTAAAGATAGTACAAATATTCCTATTCATCCTTTCTTCATATCTAAGATGAACTGATTCTGTCAACTCCTCTCAAATCCCTTCATTTTCATTTTCACTTCTCCCTTTCAGAGCCTCATTACCTCTCACCTAGAATATTTCAATAGCCAATTAATTCCTCATTGCTCCATTCAAGGACACCTTATACTTAATGCTGCATAATTTTTTTCTTATCATTCAACCCTCTAGTCATCAGATAATAATTTGCATTGCATAATGCATAAAAGTCCAAATTTGGCCTGGTAATCAAGACCTCCATGATTTGGCCCTAACCCTACTGCCCACTGTTTCACTATTTTTTTTTTATATTCACCTCATTCCAGGCATATTGAACAACCAGACTGCTGGCAAATCTTGAGCTTTCATTCTCCTATGTTGTTGCCTACAATACCTCTGCCTCTTTAAATAACTAATAAAAAAAATTTAATGTTTATAATTATTTACAAAACAATTTCACAAGAAAAGTCTCAATTGATCCCCAAAAGATTAAATAGAGTTGTAAACTAGGCATTTTCCTTTTCATTTAACAGAAGAGTAGAGACTTACAGAGATTACATATTGATAGAAATAGCCCAGCAGAGATACAACTGAAATAACTTTAAAACAAAATCAAACCAAACACACATATACATACATATGTGCACACCAATGCACATGCACACACACACACACACACACACAAATGGGAATCATTCCAGCCTTAGACAATAATAAGGAAAGAAGTTGCAAGATCTATACATCAAAAGAATTCATCTGAGAATGTGCCTTGATAGAATGTGAATCAATTCAGTGATAATTACATTTAGGGCAGGCTGATGTAGAATGAATTCCAATAGCCTAAATATGGATCCTCTATGGAACTACCAAGTCATCTTATTGAAAAGTTAATGACTAATAGGTTCTTTATTAATTTCAAGTCTATGGAGTTTTGCACCCCCAGCAAATAGAATCTTCCCCCATTTTCCTTTCTTAAGTTTCTATTCTTTGGCTTTTATAGCCCCTTACCTCTCAAAAAGGAAACCAGTTTGTGGTGATACTAGCTGCCTTCTCACTGTTTAATACTGTTGTCAATAAAAAAAAAAAAATTATTTTATCACAAGAAAAAAAGTAGATGATAAGATTTGACCTGTAGAATCTAAAAGATGTAAATTTTGGACTGTAGGACTAACTATATCAAAATGATCTGGTACTTTGTTAATAATGCAGATATAAATTAGAATCTTCAGCTATGGGACCCCAAAATATAGTTTTCAAGCACTCCAAATGATTCTCATGCCCTCTAATGTGTAAGAAACAACAGAGATCTTCTACTCATATCAACAACATATAGCTTATATGAAACCAGACTTCCTGACTTGGACAATCATAATAGATTAATAAAATGCAGAAAACTGAACAACTTTTCAAAGGCATCTGAGAGCAACCAAGGAAGCCTGAGACTTGAGGGATTAAACTCTTGAGTGAAAAGAGCAGCACACTGAGGTAAACCTCACATTAAGTACCACTTTATTCTTTGACACATTTTCCAATTCCCAGCATGATTCATAGAAATCATACAAAAAGCTGCAGCCCCAATCATATGGCAGCCATGCTGAGCTTGGAGGTAAAAATTTGAATTCAAAATTCTAAAGGCAATCAGAACGTAAAGAGCCAAAATCCAGGAGAAAAGAGAAGTAAACCATAGGGAAGTAAACCATTGTTCAGCTTGGCTTTTGCCCTTTTAGTTACTGGCTGAATGGAGCAGGAGGTAAAAAAATTAAAAAATTAAAAATAAAATTAAATAAATCACCCTGAGCTGCTAAGATCTTTAAAAACTAAACAGAATCTTTCCTGTGTTGTTGTTTTTTTTTCACATTTTCACAGACCTTAGAAGTCAAAATATGAATTCAGGGTTTTCCAAAGGTCAGGGGTTATATACTCACCAGACGTTCAAGTTAAACTTCAGAAGGATAACAGATAGTAGTAATAAGAAACCAGAAAAGAGACCTGTCTGAAAATCAGCCTCAGTTTACCTCATCATTGATCAGATCTAGATGATTAACCTCTAACTGCCTTCTGGAAAAAAAATAATTCTCTCAGAAGGAAGGTGATTTTATTAGAAACTTTTTAAATTTTTATACATAATGTCAAGCATGCAATCCAAAATTTCCAAGCATAACTGGAAGTAGGATCAAATGACAAAAAGAAAAAAGGGGGAAAAAAAGTAATGAACCCAGAGTAATGTAAGTATTGGAATGATCATAAGGGGATGTTAAAATAACTAATGTGTATGTTTAAGAAAATAGTTTAAAATATAGAAAATTTCATAAAGAACTGAATCTACAAAGTAAATGGTAGGTTTTGAAATAATTTAGAAATGAAGCAATTAAGATATGAGTTTACTAACTATCAGAGAGTATTAGTAAACTAGAAGAAAGTTTAGTATAGGGGCACCTGTGTGGCTAAGACAGTTAAGCATCTGCCTTCAGCTCGGGTCATGACCCTGGGGTCCCAGGATTGAGCTACGCATCGGGCTCCCTGCTCAACAAGGAGTCTGCTTCTCCCTCTACCTCTCCCTGTCCTCTGCTTGTGCTCTCTCTCAAATAAATAAATAAAATCTTAAAAAAAAAGAAATTTTAGTTAAAATAATCAAACTAAAGCACAGATATATCTCAAATGAATAAGTATATAAGGAACATATGAGACAAGAGAAAAATATCTAACATAAGAAAAATGTGATAAAAAATATGACCCAAAGAGTGACAAAATGTGATTCAAAAAGTGTTCAATGAAATAATGACCTGAAAAAAAATCAGCAAGAAGGTCTAAAGCTAAATTTTCAACAGAAATGAGAAAAAAACAGGAAACAATGGAAATAAATACTTAAGGGACTGAAAGAAAATTACTACAAACCTACCATTCTATGCCCAGTGAAAATAAAGAAGACTAAGTAGAGCTACTTTTAGACAAAAACAGAGAAAAGTTGTTGTCAGTAGGTACACTCTAAAATAAATGCTAAAGGAAGTTGTTCAGGCAAAAGAAAATGTTGCAGTTAGAAACATGGTAATGAAAACAAGAACAATGTCTGGGAAAAGTTAAAATGTTGATGAATTTTAATAAATGTTACTGTTTAAAATAGTTATAAGAACTCTAGAGTTTAAATTAAAATTCCAGAGTTTAAAAAATATATATTCAGGGAAACCTGGATAGCTCAGTCAGCTAAGCATCTGCCTTCAGCTCAGGGTCATGATCTTAGAGTCCTGGAATTGAGTCTTGCATCACGCTCCTTGCTCAATGGGGAGCCTGCTTCTCCCTCTGCCTGCTGCTTCCCATGCTTGTGCTCTCTCTCTCTCTCTCTCTCTGACAAATCAAATCAATCAACCAATAAATAAATAAATAAACTCTTTTTTAAAAAACAACTCTTGAAAATATATGTAGATTAAAATAACAATAGCACAACAGTTGTCAGGAATAAAAGTATTAATGTACTATATACATACTGTCAAACATACAAATTTCAGTCTCTAGGGTAGCAACCGGATAGTAAATAATTGTATATCTAACATGCCAATATAATGGGGGGAAATAAAATAATGGAAAAATAGAAGAAAGAAGAAAAAAGAAACAATGAACATATGGATCTAGTAGGAAAAAAATAGGAAATATGTGGTTTAAAACCCAGTGATTATATTAATCATAAAGAACTAAATACTACAACTAAAAAACTAAAGATTACCAGACTGGTAGGATAACAAAATCCAAATATAAAATGCTTATTAGATATATACTTTAAATATAAGGATACAGAAAAAATGAAAATAAAATGATGGAAAATGTATACCATACAAACACTAGCCAAAAGAAAGCTGGTATTGCTAGGTCAATGTTAGACAAAACAGACTTTATGACAATAGGAGAACCAGTGGTCCATTTCATACCAATAAAAATGTTGATTTGATAGGGAAAAACTGGTTTTCAGTGTGTAAGTAAGAGTACATTCTCAAAATACATAAAACAAAAACTGATGCACTTAAAGGAAAAATAGACACATTTACATTCATAGTACAAGAATTTCAACACACCTCTCAATAACTGAAAAAAGGAAGACATAATTAGTAGTAATACTAATAACATGATTAACAAATTTGACTTAATTAGTATAGAATATTACACATTTCAAAAAGAAATAACATCAATCTTACTTACCAATAATAATCAGTTAACACCAATAATCACCAATAATACCAATTCAATCAGCAAAACTCACTACATTAACAGAAAAAAACAAGAAAAGTTATATGGTCATCTTAATAGATGCAAAAAATATAAAAGCCTTTATTAAAAATCCACTCCATTTCATGACAATTTTTTAAAAATTGTACTCTTTTATTTGAGAGAGAGAGAGCAAGAGTAGGAGAGAGCAAGAGCGGGGTGAGGGACAAAAGGAGAAGCAGATTCCCTCCTGAGCAGGAAGCCCAATGTGGGGCTCATTCCTAGGACTCCAGGATCATGACCTGGGACTCTGGGATCATGACCTGAGCTTAAGACAGATGCTTAACCAACTGAGCCACCCAGGGGCCCCAACATGATAAAAAAAAAAAATAATAATAATAATAAAATAAAAAAATTTTAAAAACTTCACAAACTAGACACAGAAATGATCTTTGTTAATATGGTAAGGACTACCTACAAAACCCTATAGACAATACATTTAATGGTAAAATAGAAGATTCACCCCACACTTGCAGAAAAATGAAATTGGACCATTTCCTTACACCACACACGAAAATAGATTCAAAACGGATGAAGGACCTCAATGTGAAAAAGGAATCCATCAAAATCCTTGAGGAGAACACAGGCAGCAACCTCTTCGACCTCAGCCGCAGCAACATCTTCCTAGGAACATCGCCAAAGGTAAGGGAAGCAAGGGCAAAAATGAACTATTGAGATTTCATCAAGATCAAAAGCTTTTGCACAGCAAAGGAAACAGTTAACAAAACCAAAAGACAACTGACAGAATGGGAGAAGATATTTGCAAACGACATATCAGATAAAGGGCTAGTGTCCAAAATCTATAAAGAACTTATCAAACTCAACACCCAAAGAACAAATAACCCAATCAAGAAATGGACAGAGGACATGAACA
>PISX010027745.1:0-22575 GCA_004024625.1 Mellivora capensis | reverse complement strand
TATCATCAACAGTGAAATTCCTCGCATGATAGTATGTTTGAGGTTTATGACCTATGGCCAGGAAATGCAAACTAGTATTCATATTTATAGGCTTGACAATAATTTCTCATGCATATCCCCAAAGACCAACTGCCATGCAATTCAGTTGTTATATAATTAGTCCTTTCAAATCTACTAACATTTGTTTAGCGCTGTTAATAGAGACTGTACTCTCTATGTGAGTTGTTGTTTCTTTTCTGTACCCATCTTATATATTATCAGGCTTAATCTTTAGTTTCTCCACTAACCCCAGGAGCTTATCCAAACCAATAAACATTTAATTAGAGTTGCATGTGCCACTCACAGAAATTCACTGAATGACATAATGATTTCATGTCTTCCACTCAGATTCCCAACATTCTCAGTGTCACTGACTAAAACAATATACATAAGACAAAAATAAATAAATAAAATATACCTAACCCAAGATATATATGTAAAAGAAAATTTAAAAATGTAAAATTCTGAAGTTCACTACGGTGAAAATGGAAGTATGAATGCTTTTTCAATGCTGACATCTAACATACAACTAATGACAAGAAAACAAAAAAAAACTAAAGTTAATTCAGGAAATTGACATAATGCAATCTGTAAACTCAACCTCCACATAAGACCAAAATCTGAAGAACATAAGAAACAGATTCATAAGTACAGAGAACAAAATTAATGGCTGCCAGAGGGGTAGGGGGTGGGCGGATGAGCAAAATGAGTAAAGAGGAGTAGGAGGTACAGGCTTGCAGTTATAGAGTGAATAAACCACAGGGATGAAAGGTACAGCACAGGGAACAGAGTGGATGGTACTGTAATAGCACTGTGTGGTGACAGATGGTAGCCACACTTGTGGTGAGCACAGTGTAACATACAGCCTTGCAGAATCACTATACTGATGAAACTAATACAACATTTGTGTCAACTAGACTTCAATATCAAAAATAATTAAAAAATAAAGAGCACAGTTTGAAAGTGAAAGTGCAAGTTCAGACTCTGAGGATTAGAATGTCAGGTGCCCTTAAGGTGCCCAGGTGCCACAGTCGGTTAAGTGTCCAACTCTTAGTTTCAGCTCAGACCATGACCTCAGGGTCCTGAGACTGAGTCCAGCATCAGGCTCCCGGCTCAGTGGTGAGTCTGCTCCCCCTTACCTTGCCCCTTCCCCTACTCATGCACTCTCTAAAATAAGTAAATCTTTAAAAAGAAAGAGAGAGAGAGAGAGAGAGGGAGGGAGAAAGAAAGAGAAAAGAGAGAAAAAGAGAAAGAACGAAAGAAAGAACGAAAGAACGAAAGAAAGAAAGAAAGAAGAAAAGAAAAGAATAGAATAAACTAGAATGTCAGATGTTAGCAAATGAGCAGCGAAAATATACAGGAAATAATTCCACCCTCTGCCTCCAAGGTGAAAGACTGGGAAGGACACAATTCAGTCCTACATACAGCTGTCCAAATCAAAGAGTATGTATGTTTATTAAGTATCAGGGGAAAACCCACAGTAGACTATTGTCTTTAAACATAATCAAAAGTGCCATCACTACCTGTAACTCTAATACAGAAGACAAAAAAGTTTTCTCATTTAAAAAATCGTAATAAATATCATTTAGTACTTACAGAGAAACAATATATTTAAAAGAATTTTTAAAGGGGCATGGGGAGACAGGCCTCTCTCCTGCCACATTTCATAATCACATAATCTACTCACAAATAAATCTTAAATGAGAACTCAACTGGAGAGTGGAAGGACCAACAAACTTTACTTAAAAATAACTTTAAAAAAACACACACTATGGGGGGCACCTGGCTGGCTCACATCTGGAGGTTGTGAGTTCAAGCCCCATGTTGGGTGTAGAGATTACTGAACAAAACAAAAATAGAAATAAAACAAAACAATAAACTTAAAATGCACACCATTGGTTACAATAGAAACTGGGCAGAAGTAGCTAGCCTATGGTTCCCAAACCATGCGCTGAGGCACCCAGAGCATTATAAGCCAAGTCATACAGGAGCCATGGGGTATTTTCTTTCTTTTTTTTTTTTAAGATTTTATTTATTTATTTGACACACAGAGATTACAAGTAGGCAAGAGAGGCAGGCAGGGAGAGAGAGGAGGAAGCAGGCTCTCCGCGGAGCAGAGAGCCCGATGTGGGGCTCGATCCCAGGACCCTGGGATCATAACCTGAGCCGAAAGCAGAGGCTTTAACCCACTGAGCCACCCAGGCGCCCCCATGGGGTATTTTCAATTCGAGACAAACAGTAGCACCCAACATCTGTCAGACACTGTATAAACTACTAGCTAAAAGAAATTCAATTTCAACATTAGGTTGAGCAACATTTTTTTTTTTTTTAAAGATTTTATTTATTTATTTGACAGACAAAGATCACAAGTAGGCAGAGAGGCAGGCAGAGAGAGAGGAGGAAGCAGGCTCCCTGCTGAGCAGAGAGCCGATGCGGGGCTCGATTCCAGGATCCTGGGACCATGACCTGAGCAGAAGGCAGAGGCCTTAACCCACTGAGCCACCTAGGCGCCCCAAGCAACATTCTTTTCAATGACATATCTTTGTGAAGTGGGATTTTGGGGAACAGCTGCCACAATTTTTTTTTTTTAAAGTACCATGTGAAAATCTACACAAGACAAGAAATGAGAGTGGTAATGTCCAATCTGATTATAAAATATTAAAATGTACAGTATCCAGCAGGCACAAGCAAACCATTAATTTTAGTTATTTAAGAGTGAAATAAAAATATTATTTTCTCTTTCAATTTATATGTATTTTTTTTAATCTCTACTAAAATGTCATTTTTTTAAAATGTCTACTAAGTTGTGTGAACCTAACAACATAATACATGGAACTACTAAGTATTGCCATTAGGCTGACACTACGTCTAAGAGCAGGTTACATATACATGATGAGGCTGAAATATCATGTCATAAAAGAAAGTAAAAAGTTACGAAAGATGCTTGGAATCAAGTCCAAAGAAAGGACTCAGAAGCCAACTAAAAATGCTCCCACTGGCCAAAAATTAATAAAATAATTGCAATGAACTAAAATATATCAAGTATATTTAAATCTATGAGTTCATAATGATACTCATAAATAAAACTCATTGGTCACTTTGAAGGATGGTAGAGAACCATCTCATTATTTAGAGTAGCTGATAAATAAAAGGGGAAAATTTATTCTGAATTTCCTATACAAAGTGTTGATGCAACAAGTTTCTTTTGATCAAAACTTTCCACCTAATAAACAAAGAAATGAAGGACTATGACCACTTAATCAGCAATTTAAAAATGGATACTAGCAATGATTTTCAATGGCTGCTGCGATCTCACACAAAAAAAGAAAGAAACCACACCTTTTAATGTGCTCTCTGATGGACTCACACACCAGCCTTGCAAAAATAAGCAAATAAAACCTTAATCAATCATTAAAATTCAAAATTTATAGGGCATAAAATTTAGTTTCTTTAATACTTTACAAGCAAAAGAGAGGAAAAGGAGGGAGAGTAGGAGAATGAACATAAAAATTTGTAATGTCATAATATATTCTTTAATATACACTTAAACGTATATTAATACTGCAATACCGGGGCACCTGGGTGGCTCAGTGGGTTAAGCCTCTGCCTTCGGCTCAGGTCAGGATCTCAGGGTCCTGGGATCGAGCCCCACATCGGGCTCTCTGCTCAGCAGGGAGCCTGCTTCCTCCTCTCTCTCTGCCTGCCTCTCTGCCTACTTGTGATCTCTGTCAAATAAATAAATAAAATCTTTAAAAAAAAAATACTGAAATACCAAATAAGAGTATTATTTAAATTTGGTAAATACCAAATAAGAATATAAATATATATTAAATATACATTTGAGACTATAATATACTCATACATTTTCTTTTTTTAATTTTTAATTTATTTATCCATTTGGCAGACAGAGATCACAAGTAGGCAGAGAGGCAGGCAGAGAGAGAGAGGAAGGGAGGCAGGCTCGTTGCTGAGCAGAGAGCCCCATGCGGAGCTCGAACCCAGGATCCTGGGATCATGACCTGAGCAGAAGACAGAGGCTTTAACCCACTAAGCCACCCAAGCGCCCCTCATAATATACTTTTTCTTAAAATGCTAAACTTAAGTTGAAAAACTTAGTTGGTATCTGCTGCTTTTCAATTATTTGTTACCATACTAGTAGGATAACAAAATGGACTTTGATGAGTCTTTTCTCCAGTTTTATAGTCATGCTTTTGTTTCCTGTAATTTTCCTAAGAAGAAATTCAAAAGTTCTTGATTCACTATTTCAACTTCAGAAAAAAACTACTTAAAATTACCAACATCTTAAAACTACAGTTATAATTTACGAACCTTCCTTACAAAGTCTTCTTCCCAGTACAGGGAAGGGGAGCTTTCTTTCCTCCTCTTTCCCAGTTCTCTTTTTTCTCTTTAGTAGCTCCTTATCCAACTATATTTATCTAAAGACACCCATCACTGACAGGTTGGTGAAAGATTCCTATTTATGAAAAGGTTAGGAAGAAAGTCCTGGGGCGGGGGGTGGTGGGAAGAAAGAAAGTACTGGTCACACTGTTTCTATAACTGACAAACACACCCCATTTTTAAATAATGGCAATAGTATGCAGCTTTATTCTCAACCTGTCACAATATCTGCCTCTCAATTTATAGTGGTTTTGAATTAATTTAACATTCAATTCATAATGAACTGCCACACTTCCTCACATCACAGTAGTAGCTCTGTAAGCAATTCCAAAATGAGTTTTATTAGTATTTTTGTTTTCAATAAGCTTTTATGTAAAGCTTCATTCTTAAATATTTGTACAACTTTTCAAGGCAACCAATTTTAAGGACTTCTCTCAAATATAAATAGACCCAGTATTCGGCACCCAGCAAGTGCTCAAAAAATAAAGATTCCTTCACTCCATGTATTACAGCTGTTTAGAACAGTAGGGTGCTTGCATGGCTCAGTTGGTTGGGCAGCCAGCTCTTGATTTTGGCTCAGATCATGACCCCAGGGTCATGTGACTGGGCCCTGCATTGGGCTCCTCGATTAGCGGGGAGTCAGCTTGGGATTCTTTCTCTCCCTTTCCCTCTGCCCCTCACCATTGCACGTTCTCTCTCTAAAATTTAAAAAAAAAAAAAAAAATCTAAAAAAACCCAAGAAACTGTTTAGAATAGAATGTGTACATATTTAGGGACACCTGGGTAGCTCAGTCGACTGGGTGACCAACCCATGATTTCAAGTTCATGGAATCAAGCCCTGAGTCAGGCTCCACACTCAGTGCCAAGTCTTTTGAGATTCTCTCTCTCCCTCTGCCCCTCCTCCTGCTCACGTGTGCACACTCTCTCTCTTTAAAATAAGTCTTTTTTAAAAGTATACATACTTCTACATACATCTTTATTTGTATGTGTATAAAACATCTCTGCAAGAACATACAAGAATCGTTATTTCTTTATTAGTATCTTTAATGGCTGAGAAAAACACTACTGTATTATTTGTCTCACCCAGGCCCCCTATTCTCGTAAGGAAACTGGGAAATACCCTGATAGAGAGATAATTTGATAAATAGGAAGCATTTGGGCTCTGGAGTCTGAGAGATGATCTGGATTCAAATCGTATGGAACAGAGCTATGCGTCTTGACTGAACGCCATCACCTTTTAAGGACCAAATTTCCTTATCTGTACAAAAGAATGTTGACATCTTGCAAGCTGTTGCCAAGATTTTTAAAAAATGAAATTTCTCATATACAGTAGGTACTTAGGAAGCAGTAATATTAACCAATATTTAGTTGTACTATTTAACTATAAAAAAACAAGGGCATAAAGATGTCTGGACAAAACTTGAGATTTTCTAAACTGTGTTTCTCTCCCTTTTAAGACTATGAAAAAGGAAGCTTTTCCTGCCTTTTCTCTTCAATTATCCATTTCAAAACCTTTCAAAAAGTCTTAAGTACATTTTTAAAACAAATTTGTTAATACTTTTACTACAATCATTAACATTTTTTAAAAGATGTTGAGAGAGACAGCAAGCATACATGCACAAGCAGGAGGCAGGGGAAGGGAAAGGGAGAGAGTATCTCAAGCAGACTCCCCACTAAACGCCAAGTCCAACGCAGAACTTGAGCTCAGGACCCTAAGATCATGACCTGAGCTGAAAGCAAGAGTCGGACACTGACTGAGGTCTCCAGGTGCCCCATCATAAACAAATTTAAAAAGCCAAGAAGAAACGTGGAAAAAAAATACTGGCACTAGACACAGCAAATATTTTTACTGACTTATTTACTTGAGAGACTGCACAAATGGAGGGGTGGAGAATATCCAGCAGACTCCCTGCTGAGCACAGAACCCAACACAGGGCTCCATTTCACAACCCTGAGATCACCTGAGCTGCAATCAAAAGTCAGACACCAAATCAACTAAGCCACCCAGGCGCCCCTAGAACATGATAAATATTTTATAGAATTTCCTTAAAAAGAAAAACAAAAACATGATAGAAAGTATAAACACAAAAGACACAAAAAAGACATTTTTTAAATGGAGGTGCCTGGGTGGCTCAGTCAATTAAGCGTCCAACTCTTGACTTTTGGCTAAGGTCATGATCTCACGGTTGTGAGATCAAGTTCATTATCAGGCTCCATGCTCAGGGATTCTGCCTGAGATTCTCTCTTGCTTTCTCTCCCTCTGTCCCTCCCCATTACATACACACACACACACACACACACACTCTCTCTCTCTCTCTCTCTCTCTCTCTCTCTCAGATAAACAAATAAATCTTTTTTAGAAATTTATTTTAAAAATGAAACAATAAAAAATTAAAGAGATGCTCTTTCTTAATCATAAATTTTCTTAAGATGAACAAGTCTAATACCCAATAATGGCAAGGTGTGAAGAAACACACACCCTCATACACTACTGGTAAAAGTGTAAACTGATACATTTAAAAAGGCAATTTAGCAAAACCTATCAAAAATTAATATTCTTACCTAGCAATTCCACTATCAAACCTTTACCCTCAAATACACAAAATAAGCAAAATGTAATTAAAGGGTAGTTACTATAGTGTCTGTAACAGCCAAAAAAACCTTTATTTATACCGCATCTCTTTAACACCTAAAATCCTTGAAAAATAAAGTACTATGAGAATATACTGACCCACTGTATGCTACATGAAATATGAAATTCACTTGAACTATACTAATAAAGGTAGCCTAAAAAGTGCAGTATAATAAAAAGAGCAATGTTGGCAAAATGCTGGCATAAGAAAGAGCAAACACAACTAAAAACTGTCAGAATCAACTTTTCCAGACACCAGAAACTAACCAAAATTTTGTAGGAATCCAGGGTACTTTTTCAAGAAAAACAGCTAAATCTTGGTAAGAACATAGAGCTTTGGGGCATTTAACCTGCTCTCGCCGCTCTCGTCCAATCGCTCCCCACATCAGTGGTGGATATGAAAACAACAGCCCACATTCCTGATACTGGTACAGCAAAACAAACCTCACTTACAAACAAACTGAAATCATTTGTTTTGACCAATCTATGGCTCCCTGAAAGACATGAAAAGTCTTGCTTTAGCTCACCTAATGCTGCTAACTCAGAATTCCCACAAGCTAAAGCTGCTACGGGACACAAAGGATGTTTGTCAAAAACACATACAAGCAGACGTTCTCTGTGCTTGTCGCCGGACCCAATGAGTAACAGTTGGTGTAAACAAAATTACCAAAAACCATGAAAAGAAAGGCTGGGCAATGAGGTATTTTGAGAAATAAGGACCTTAAACAGCTTCAACAGATTCCTGGGAATCTAGGACACAACATGTATGCCCAGGGCTGTGCACATGCTCAGGAATTCTGCCAGCCTTTGGTTGACAGTTTTTTTCTTTCAGTACTTTGACTGTGTCATCCCACCACCTCCTGGCCTCTATGGTTTCTGCTAAGAAGTTGGAACAGTCAGCTGTTAAATGATACTGAGGATTCCTGGTATATGAGGAGTCACTTCACTCCTGTTTCTTTCAAGATTCTGTCTTTAGGGGCGCCTGGGTGGCTCAGTGGGGTTAAGCCTCCGCCTTCGGCTCAGGTCAGGTTCCCAGGGTCCCGGGATCGAGCCCCACATCAGGCTCTCTGCTCTGCGGGGAACCTGCTTCCTCCTCTCTCTCTGCCTGCTTGTGAGCTCTGTCTGTCAAATAAATAAATAAAATCTTTAAAAAAAAAAAAAGATTCTGTCTTTGTTTTCCAAATGTTTGATTAAGATTCTCGATATGGATCTCACTGAGTTTATCCCACCCCATAAGTCCCTACACTCTTACTTCTGGATGACCCTGACCTCTACACAAACAGGAAATTAAGGCTAACCAGAGTTGTAAAGTGGCTGAGTGGTGAAGGAATAAAATATTCCAACAGAAGCACAACACCCTTCTGAAGATACTGGGAGGCATTTTTGGTACTAAATGTTTAAGGAAATACCTGTCCAATCATTAGCTGGCACAACACAGATACAAACTTCAAGGGCACACATGACAAAGAATAGATACTTTACAAAATTAGTTCAGAAAAGTTCTTAAACTAACAACAGCTACAACAAGGAGCAACATCTCTGGGGAAAGAAGAGCCTAATTTCCATGGCTGCCATTTAATACTCAAAATGTCCAATTTCAACAAAAAAATTACATGCATGTAAAGAAACAAGAAGGAATAGCCCATACACAGAGAAAAAAAGCAATCACTAGAAACTCTCCCTAAGGAATCCCAGACATTAGACTTATTGGACAATGACTTCAAATCTGTATTAATGTTCAAAAGCAAAAGGAAATTATGTCTAAAGGACTAATAGAAAGCGTAAGAAATCTGTCTCACCAGATGAGGACTATTAATAAAGAGACAGAAATTATTTTTAAAACAATCAAATAGAAATCCTGGAGTTAGAAAGTATAACTAAAATGACAAATTCACTATATAGGCTCAGCAGCAGATTTGAGAAGACACGACAAAGAACCAGTGATCTTAAAGATAAGTCAATTGAAATATGTCAGCCCCGAGGCACCTGGGTGGCTCAGTGGGTTAAGCCTCTGCCTTCGACTCAGGTCATGATCCCAGGGTCCTGGGATCGAGCCCCACATCGGGCTCTCTGCTCAGCAGGGAGCCTGCTTCCTCCTCTCTCTCTGCCTGCCTCTCTGCCTACTTGTGATCTCTGTCAAATAAATAAATAAAATCTTTAAAAGAAATATGTCAGCCAGGGGATCAGACAGAAAAACTAATGAAGAAAATGTAACAGAGCCTAAGAGATTTGTGGGCCACCATCTGGCACACCAAGCATAATGGCAGTCCCAAAAGGAGAAAAAGAGCAAAAATATTTGAAGAAATAGTGGCTAAAAACTTCTCAAACTTAATGAAATATATTAATCTATATACCCAAAAAGTTCACCAAACTCCAAGCAGGAGAAATTCAATGAAATTCACACTGAGGCATATCTTCATCAAACAGTTCAAAGACAGAGAATCTTGAAAGAAGCAAGAAGGAAGTGACTCATCACATACAAGGAGTCCTCAATATCATTAACAGCTGACTTCTCATCAGAAACCATAAATGCCAGAAGGCAGTGGGATGACATGATCAAAGTACTGGAAGGAAAAAACACTGTCAACTAAGAACCTTTATCTTGTAAAATTATCCTTCACAACTGAAAAAAAAAACCCAATACATTCTCAGAGGAAGAAAATCTGAAAGAATTCATTGTTAATGGATCTACCCCATAAGAAATGCTAAAGTGAGTCCTTCATGCTGAAATGAAAGGACACTAGACAGTACCTTGAATCCATATGTAGAAATAAAGAACACTGGTAAAAGTAACTACATAGAGGGGCGGCTGGGTGGCTCAGTCATTGGGTGTCTTCAGCTCAGGTCACAATCCCAGGGTCCTGGGATCAAGCCCTGCATCGGGCTCCATGCTCAGCAGGGAGTCTGCTTATCCCTCTCCCTCTGCCCCCACTTGTGCACACATGCACACGCTCTCTCTCTCTCTCTCTCTCTCAAATAAATAAAATCTTTTAAAAAATTTTTTAATATATTTTTATTTGTATCTCTTTTCTCCTTTTTGATTTGAATGACAATTGCATAAAGCAACAATTTTAAATCAGATGGGCTTACAATGTATAAAGATACGGCTTGTGACAAAAGCACCATAAGGGGGAGTAGAGCTACAAGAGTACAGTTTTTTGTTTGTTTGTTTGTTTTTAGGAGTACAGTTTTTATACACCACTGAAACTAAACTGGTATTAATCTGAACCAGAATATTACAAATGAAAATGTTAATTGTAATCCCAGGGTAACCACTAAGAAATAACTCAAAAATGTATAGTAAATAAGATATAAAGATTTAAAATAATACAGTGCAAAGAAATACAGAAGGCACTAATAGAAGAAGTGAAGAATAAAAAAGATATAAAATATACAGAAGACAAACATCAATAGGGCAGAAGTTGCTCCTAATCAGTAATTACCTTAAAGGTAAATGGGTTAAATTCCCAAAATGAAAAGGCGGACAGTGGCGAAACAGATTTTTTTTTTTTTTAAGATCCAACTATATGTTGCCTACAAGAGACTCAAGTTCTAAAACACAGTTGAAAGTAACAGGATGGGGGTGCCTGGGTGACTCAGTTGAGTGTCTGCCTTCAGCTCAGGTCATGATCCCAGGGTCCTGGGATTAAACCTTGCATCAGGCTCCCTGCCCAGCATAGAATCTGCTTGTCTCTCTCCATGTGACCCTCCCCCCTGCTCATTCTCTCTTACACGTGCACACGCTCTAACTCTCTCTCTCAAATGAATAAATAAAAAATATTTAAAATTTAATTTAATTTAAAGAGAAATGGAAAAAGATACTTCATGTGAACAGTAACCAAAAGAGAGCTGGGATGAGACTATACTAATACCAAACAAAATAAATGTTAGGACAAATCTATTACTAGAGACAAGCATATTATAGAATGATAAAAGGGTAGGTCTATCAATAAGATAACAACTATGTATGTACATGCACCTAATAAAAGAACCCTAAAAGACATGGAACAAAATAAAACCTGACTAAATTGAAAGGAAAAACAGTTCAATAATAGTTGAAGACTTCAATATCCCCTTTCAACAATGGATAAACCAACTAGACAAAATACCAATAAGGAAAGAGAAGACTTGAACAATACTTTGAAGAAACTAGACCTAACAGACACTCCACTCAACAATAGCATAATACAGATTCATCTCAAGCACACTTGGAACATTCTTCAAAAGAGATCATATGTTAGGCCACAAACAAACCTGAACAAAGTTTGTAAGACTGAAAGCACACAAGTATGTTCTCTGACCACAATGAAATGACACTGAAAATCAATAAATAGAAAAAAAATTAACAAACATTTAACAGAACATCTGACTAACGACAGACGGCAACTGATAAAGGGAATCAGTGAAAAACCCACAGTTAACATTAATGTTAATGGTTTCACACAGTTAATGGTGAAAGACTGGAAGCTTTCCTCCTAAGACCAGGAACAAGACAAAGAGGTTTGCCCTTGCCACTTCTGTTCAACACCAAACTGGAAGTACAAGCGATGGCAATTAATCAATAAATAAAATGCATGCAGGGGAGCCTGAATGGCTCAGTCAGTTAACCATCTGCCTTCAGCTCAGGTCACGGATCTCCACATCCTGGAATCAAGTCCCACATCGGGCTCCCTACTCAACGGGGAGTCTGCTTCTCTCTTTGCCACCAGCCCTCCCTGTTCATATGCATACTCTCTTCTTCTTAAAATCTTCTTAAAAAATAAAATGCATTCACATCAGAAAGGAAGAAGTATGGGGCATCTGGATGGCTCAGTGGGTTAAAGCCTCCACCTTCGGCTCAGGTCATGAGCTCAGTCAGGGTCCTGGGATGGAGCCCTGCTCAGCAGGGAGCCTGCTTCCCTTCCTCTCTCTCTGCCTTCTCTGCCTACTTGTGATCTCTGTCAAATAAATAAATAAAATCTTAAAAAAAAAAAAAAAAGAAGTAAAACTGTCTCTATTCATTCACAGATGACATGATCTTACACAGAAAACCCAATAAAATCTACTAGGAAATTACTGGAGCTAATAAATGAGTTTAACAAAATTACAGGATACAAGATGAAGACAGAAAATAAACTCCATATCCACACACTAGAACAATCTCTTTTACAGAAATGGAAAAGCTGATCCTCAGTTTAATATGGAACTGCAAAAGGCTCTAAATAGCTACAAAAAATAATAAAAGAGAACAAAGTTGGAAAAAAGCACACTTCCTGATTTCAAAAGATACTACGAAACTAGAGTAACCAAACAATGTAGTACTGGCATTAGTATAAACATTGAGACCTATGGAAGCGATTGGAGAGTCTAGAAATAAATCCAAACATCTATGGTCAACTGATATATCAACAAGGGTGTCAAGACTACTCAATGGGAAAAGAATGGTTTCTTCAACAGATGGGAATAAACTATTGAATGTCCACATGCAAGAAAATGGACCCATATCTCAAACCATACACAAAAATTTTACTCAAAATGAATCAACACCTAAATATAAAAACTAAAACCAAAAACTTTCAGAAGAGAGTACAGTGTTCATTTTCACATCCTTGGATTCGACAATGGATTCTTAGATATGATCCCAAAATCATGAGTAACAAAAGAAAAAAATGGATAAACTGTATTTCATCAAAATTTTAAAACTTTGTATATCAGAGGGTATCATCAAGGTAAACAGAGAATCTAAAGAATGGAAGAAAATATTTGTACATCATATTCTGGTAAGGGTCCAGCACCTAGAATATATAAAGGAACTCTTAAAACTCAACAGCAAAAAGACAAACCCAATTTTAAAATGGGCAAAGAATTTGAATAGATATTTTTCCAAAGAATATAGACAAATGACCAACAAGCACATGAAAAGATGGTCATCATCATCATATCAAACCCACAATGAAATACCAATTCACACCCATGAGAATAGCTAAAATTTTAAAAGCCATAAAATAACAAGTGTTGGTAAAGATGTGGAGATATCAGATTCCTTACACTGCATAATGAAATGGTGCAGCTGCTTTGGGAAACAGTTTGGCAGTTCTTCAAAATGTTAATCGGAAGAGTAGCCCTATGATCCAGCAATTCTATTCCTTGGTATATACACCTAGGAGCAACATACAGCCACAGAAAAACTTGTACATGAATATTCATATCGGCATTATTCACAAAAGCCACAAAGTAGAAACAGCTCGGATAGTCACCAACTGATCAATGGATAAACAAAACATGGTGTAACCAGGCAACAGAAGATTATTTGGCTATAAAAACAAATGAAGTCCTGATATATGCTATAATATGGATAAACCCTGAAAACAGTACACTGAGTAAAGGAAGACAGTCACAAATGATCATCTATGTGATTCCATTCATATGAAATGTCCAGAATAGGCAAATACAGAGGCAGCAGCAGATCACTGGCTGCTAATGGGTGGGAGGAGAAAGAATGGTGACTGATAATGAGTAAAAGGTTTCTTTTTTGAGGTAATGAAAATGTTCTAGAGTTTACTGTGGAGATGGCTGCACAAATCTGCGAATATACTAAAAACCACTGAATTGTACAGTTTAAGAGGATGAATTTTACATTATACGAATTACATTTCAATTAAACTGTCATAAGAAAAAAAGCAGGCTCAAGTCTTTGTCATGTTAAAAATCACACTTAACCCTTTTTATCATCTGCTAACAACTCTTTCCATTATTCCCTTCACAGCTAAAATCTGTTTACTTGAACTAATCCACATTTACTTTCTTCACTCTCTGATCCCCCATCAACTCCTCAATTCAAAGAAACGAGCTCCTTCCCCACATGGTAGCATTAGGTAGAATGTTAACAAAACTGGTCTTAGTTATCAGATTGAACAGACTCCTAATAATCCTTGTTTTACTCCAGTTCTCAGAGCATTTGAAGTACAGCTTCCTTTTTCAAAAATTTTTATGTTTTTCTGGAGAGTTGGTTGTGAAGCACAGCTTCCTTTTGAAATGATTCTATTTTGGCGTCTTTGACATTTTCTCATGATTTCTCTGCATCTCTAAAAACTTAGGAATTTCCCTTCCCAGGTCTTCTTCCTCAATTTCACTGTAAATGTCCTCCATTGTCTATTTCCAGAACTATTCTCCATGGGTAAACTCTTTCTACATGTTATTATGTAAATCAAAGGTTTCAGCTACCACCTATAATACAGCCTGCTGACTCTCACAGCAAAACTTCTTTCTTCGACTCCAGATCCACACAACCAACTCTGTAGCTGCTTTCCACTTGGAAGTTTTATAGACAACTCCCATTCGATACATCCAAAAGCTAACATACTGTCCCTTCCCAAGCTTGCTCCTCTTGCTGAAGTCCCTGTCTCAATACAGAGTTGATGCTTGAACAACATGGGTTTGAGCTGTGTGGAGCTATTCAGACGTGGTCCTTTTTCGATACAGTACTGTACTGTAAACGTGTTTTTTCTTCCTTATGATTTTAGTAACATTTCCTTTTCTCTAGCTTTATTGTAAGAATACATATAAAACACGTAACATGTAAAATATGTGTTAATTGACTTTATGTTATCTGTAGGGCTTCCAGTCAACAGTAGGCTATTAGTAGTCAAGTTTGGGAGAAGTCAAAAGTTATACATGGATTTTAGACTGCAAGGGGGGGGGGGGTCAGCACCCCTAACCCCTGCATTGTTAAAGGGTCAACTGTACTCTACCACTGTCTTATTCAATGACCCAAGTTAAAATCCAACCCCACCTGAATCCTATGAATTCTACCTTCTATCAAACTACCCCTTTGTATCTCCAACTCTACCTTAGTTTAGAGCTACCTTCTTGGTCCAGCATTGTTTATCAGCTGATTCCTAATGTTCAGCAGCTGGAAATGAACCTACGGAATTTTGCTGAAATTATTGAAGCTGATGAAGTGCTTTTGTTGGAAAGAGCTACTTTTCTGGTGATTTCTCACTATCAGTGTAAAGAGCAGCGTGATGCCCACAGATTTGAGAAAATCAGCAACATTATTAAGCAGTTTAAGCTGAGCTGTAGCAAACTAGCTGCTTCTTTTCAGAGCATGGAAGTCAGGAACTCTAACTTTGCTGCTTTCATTGACATCTTTACATCCAACACTTATGTGATGATCGTGATGTCTGATCCATCCATTCCTTCTGCAGCTACTCTGATCAACATCCGCAATGCCAGAAAACACTTTGAAAAGCTGGAAAGGGTGGATGGACCAAAGCAGTGTCTTCTCATGCGCTAAACATTGCCAAATGTTGTTTCAAAAAACTTAGAAATACTGTTTCTTAATCTTAAGGTATTCATATATGTAGGCTCTGAACTGTGATGCTTACCACTTCTGTATTTCTTTCTTACTCTCTAGTCTTAATGTTTAACCTTGAATGCTGTTTACTAAAATAGCCAGTAAGAAGTTAGAAGATGAGCTGTTCATGGACTTGATGTGACATAAAATTATGTGATATGTAAGTGTTCTGATAACAAAATTCTAATAGTATGTGTTCTGATAAACTGGTTCTAATAGTTGTGTATGCCAAAGCCTTTCCCAATATCATCTTGTTTTCCTTATCCAATAATAATTTGTAAGTTTGGAATATTACTGTTTTCTCAGCATGCATTAAAAATATTACTTAACTTCAACTATAAACAAACATTGGCGGTTATGGGGAAAAAAATCTTTCTAAGAGGAAAACTTTATCATGACTCTTTCCTGATTAAAATTCATAAACTCTACTACTTCTATAGGGGAAAAATTCTAGAAACCTTAGAATGTCAAGCAACTCTCAAAGATCTATCTGTGCAGCCTCATCTTGTGCTACTTACCACCCTAAACCCAGTGCTATAGTTGCAAAGAATGACTTCCGGCTCTTCAAAGTGTTCCATGCTCTTTCTAAACACGTCCAGCTTTCCTTCTGTCTTTGGTTCGTTTCCCTCATTTTCTTTCCATTTTTTTTTTAATTTTAAGATTTTATTTATGTATTTGACAGAGAGCGAGCAAGAGAGCACAAGCAGGAGGAATGCACTCTTGCAGAGGGGGGTGAGGGAAGGGGCAAAGGGAGAACCAGGCTCCCTGCTCAGCAGGGAGGCCAATGGGGGGCTCGCTTGATCCCAGGATCCTAGGATCATGACTAAGCTGAAGGCAGACGCTTAATTGCTTAACCAACTGAGCCACCCAGGTGCCCGGTTCCTCATTTTCTGCTTTTGTCATGCCTAAACCTTCAAGTTTAACACACAAAGCATAAAGTACCTAATGTCACACACAGCAGGGAGTTAAAATGGGCTCAGCTGGCTTAGGTTTCTGTTTTCTTTATCCTGTCTCAGTGACTTATATTGGCTTACAAGATAAAAGTTGAAACTACTTTAACTGTGTTTAAGACTATTCATGGGAAAAAAAAAAAAAAAGACTATTCATAATTTGGCCCCTGCATACTAGCTACACCTCCAGATCGTAAAATTCATTATGGAACCTCAGACTCCCATGCTTCTGCTCACACTGTTCCTTCTGCCTAAATGGCCTTCCTTGCTGTAGCCTTCCCCTCCACATACTTTTTCCTTTCCACTGCCAACTTCCTCAATCTGTCCTTCTCTCCCCATAAGAAACTGATCACTATCTCCTTTGTACACCCTCTCTGGCCCCACACCTTCTCCAAAGAAATCTTAAAAACATACTGTACTTGCCAACAGTTCAAGTAAAAGATAAAGCCTATCACCAGAAAGCAGGGGCACTGCCTTATCCATCTGTAAGTCCTCTTCAGCGGGTATAGTACCTGCTACACAGTAACTCCTCTATACTAAATGACCCATGTTCTTCCTTATTCCTTCCAAACATGCTAACTTAAGTTTCTATCAGGAATTTTCTTTCAAAAAAGAAAGAACATACTTTTGGGTTACATTCGAACCTAACGTCCCCTTTCCGGAAAAACAGCTGTGCAAATACAAGTGTACAAATTAAAGTTAATATTCATTCTCTGATAACACTTCTGGTTTTCTAAATTAGATCTACAATGAGAGATACTATTTGAAGAGAAAGCAAATTAAGTTATGTCATACTGCTTCAAGATACTTTGTTCAAAGAATTACTTCCCAGTGGTTACTGCTAAACTAAGTCTATCCCACTTAAATCTATAGGTCACTCCGAAAAGTGAGAACCACTCTAACTTCCTTCCTACCTCTCCTACTGCCAGTACAGTTTACAGCAATTACTCATTTTCAGAAAGACACTCAGAAAGGAACTATCAAATCACCAAGACAACTAGGAAGGCGTCAAGTGAGGTTACTTTTCTTATTCACAGACCCATTCTTTTTCATTTAGAAGTGCTGCCTCCATAACCACCAAACCAAAAGTGAGCTTGCTCCTTATCCCCACTTAAATACTTTATGAGTAACTGCCAAGAATGATGGAATGCTACCGAAAGGGCTGCAGCATGTGAACAAGCCCACTCCACTCTACAAAATACCCAGTGAAAGCTTTTCTAATGAGGCTAGATGGTGTGTGAACTCCACTTCCAAACGACTGTATTTCTCCTACAACGCACAAAGTATCTCGAGTTAACATTTTAATTATTTTCAAGAACTCTACTAGGCCTTAGAGGAAACAAGCTGCTTGGTCAAGAGGGAGGCTCTGAAGTAATGAATCCCAAAACTGAAACACCGTAATAATTTCAGGTTAAGACTGGGGTGTGGAATATTTTGTAAAACCTGTTTCATTCTCATAACGAGAAATTTTTAAAAGGGGGGGAGGTGACCTCAATAAGAGCATTTTATCACAAACACACTTGAAAATGAGTTGTAAAAAGAATTCTCAACTCCAGATCTGTCCGTCCATTCGCACTGAAACCTGAACGGAAGACCGCAGCACCCAAAGGAGCCCCTACTGCTTCCGTGCCAGCGGTGGGAAACATCAAGAGCCTTTTCCTAGTCCGCTGGGCAAGTCCTGGAGACGGGTCAATATTCCGGGTGCGATTTAAAAAAGTGATTATATAAAAGACAGTCCTCTCTCCTCCGTTCCAGTGCCCAAGAGCTGCCCTAAGGCCTGGAGACTCAAGTGGGGAGGGGCCCGGTTCCCGACTCTCCTCCTCCGGACCCCGAGAGCACCAAATCACAAATGCGGATGCCACGAGGGAGGCCCGGCCGGCAAGTGGGAGGAACCGCCGGCAACAGGGCGAGAACTGGGGAGAAGCCTGCCCGGAATGAACCCGCACTTGGGGCAGCCACGCCCCCCACCCCCAACTCCAGCTCAGCGCGCGGCGGGCGCCCAGCCCCGCACGCTGCCTGACAGACGCCGCCAGCGAGATGGGTGCGGAGAGGGCTTCCCGGGCAGGCGAGGGGCACCGCCACGACCCCCGCACGCCACCGCTGCCCGCCACTGACCTGTGCCCGCCGCCGCGCGACAGCCCGCCCCCGCCTCAGCGGCCGCCTCCTCGCGCTCACGGTGCCGCCGCAGCCACCGTAGGCGCCTCCTGCGCTGCGCCCCTAGCCGGCCTCGGGCGCCCCATTCCCACCCCGCCCCAGCCTCCGCCTGTTTACAGTGATTGGGACAGAACGGGACGAGCCGGCCCAACACGCACGCGCATTCCCTCCTCCCGCCTATGCCGGCTTCCCGGGTCCTCCTCTCTGCGAGGACGGCTAAAGCCGTCAAGGGCAAACGCCCTGTGCCCTCACGCGCAGCATGCTGGGAGGCGTAGTTCTCGGACACCCAGCGCCCCGCTTACATGAGGACCCTTCGTCGAGGAAGGACACTACAACACCCAGGAAGGACCGCGATTCCTTCGGCCCAGAGGCTCGCAGAGGAGACAGAGGGAGCGCGCGAGAGAATGCACCGCGCTAGTGCTCAGCGGGCGCCTGCGCAGTTCCCGGTCTTGGGGGGACTGGGTGGGAGGTAGCGCCTACCCGGAGAGAGTATCAGTGAAGACGGCTTGAGGGCGTCGCCTGCGCTGGGCTTGATAGAGGAAAGAGCTTCCCACTCCACGTTCCGGCCGGCTGCTCCTCAGCTCCCGAAGTGCAGAGCTTTTGTGCTAGCAGGCTTCGGTCTTCCTAACCAGTTAAACCAGCCTAGGAGGCCGGCCTAGCCGGCCGCTGGGTGGGGCATCTTCCCGGCCTTGGACTGGGTGGGGACTCTTGCTGTGGGCTTTCCTTAAAGGAAGCGCTTTGAGCCTCTGAGGGGAAACTTGCATAAAACTCTGTGTCGGGACCCCGCTGAGAATTCCTAAAATGGGTATTGACAAGGGCCAGCCCCGGGTTCGAGCTGGCCTGCTGGGCTGTCTTCCACCGCCCTCTCTGGCTCAACAATTGCAAAGGAACACCTGAGTTAAAACAGCCTAGCCACACGTTTGGGTTGCAAAGAGAAATAACTGAATCGTGGAAAAGGCTGAAAATAACTAAGTTTCCCCCAGGAATCCTAAGCAAAACTTGAAGAATTATTCTGCTAATGCATGACTGGAAATCGGGTCTTTTGAAGTGTTCTTGTTTTATAAAAGTTGGCTGATTATTAGGGGAAAGATGTGATTTGAGATAAATGCCGTTCCCAATCATTTCCATTCCTACGTGCAATACTCTCTTTAGAACTTAATTGTGTAATGTCGATTAACCTACTAATCTGTCCTGCCGCTATACCTCTCAGAGAAGCTGACAGATCTGACAGAAGGTCTCTCCCTTGTACACCCCGATTTCTACTCAGCCCCCTCAGCCTGACTTTGAAGAGCCTCCTGCAGTTAGATACCAGCATGGTCTGTACAAGCCATTGTTTTCTGACTGTTTGAGCTTTCTTTTTACCCCTCTGGCAAAAGAAGTGTCCTCTAACCACTGAGATGGGCACGTCACAATGCCAGTTAATAATACACTTTACTTCCAGCAACACTAGACGTGCCAAGGGATAGGCACTGACCTGAGTGGGGCATTATTGAGCCATTGGCTCAATTACTGGACTCAATTATTGAATCCAATCGCTGTATGGACACAGAAAAGGGAGGGGGGGAAAAAAGCTTTTTATTGAGGTAACTTTTGATGGCCATGTTCTTCACAACATAGTCTTTTCTGCAGTACCAATAAATGAGACCAAAACCGGAGGGGAGGGTGGGGTGGGAAGGAAGAGAAAGCAAGAGCTGACAGCATGCAGACTCTGGTTTCAGTTTCAGACACTAAGGTTTGTATAGCTCTTGTATAGTGCTTTGAGCACTTAAATTACCAATTATTAGCATGTTCAATATTAGCTTTAAAAAGGAAGGAAATTCTAATACATGTAAAACAAAAATCATGAGAACTGAAAGGAAAATTGATGATTCACTTATGGTTGGAGGTTTCAGATTCCTGTCTCAGCAATGAACAAGAGAAAGCCAAGATGGGTACAGAAGACCCATATTACAGTATCAACCAACTTGAAATATTTGACGTATGCAGAAAACTTCAACAATAGCAGAATACACATTCTTTTCAAACAAATGAAATATTGTCCAGAACAGATGATATGGTAAGCCACAAAACAAATCTCTTTACATTTTAAAGGACTGAAAACATACAAGATATGTTCTCTTTCTATAGTGGAATTAAATTGGCAAAAACAAAAATCTAGAAACCCCCAAATATCTGGAAATGAACACCTTTCTAAATAACCCATGAGCCAAAGAAGAAATCACAAGGGAAATTAGAAAACATCGAGGGGCACCTGGGTGGCTCAGTCATTAAGGATCTGCTGTCTGCTCAAGTCATGATCCCAGGGTCCTGGGATGGACCCTTTTGTCAGGCTCCCTGCTCAGTGGGAGCGGGCTCCCTGCTTCTCCCTCTCTCCTATGTCAAATAAATAAATCTTTTAAAAAAGAAAACATCTGGAACTGAGTGGAAACAAATATAAAACATATCAAATTTAAGGGAAGCAGCAAAAACTGTGCTTAGAGGGCAATTAATAGCAGTAAGTGCTTATATTCAAAGGAAGACAATAATTTAAGCTTCTATCTCAAGAAGGTAGCAAAAGAGGAATGAATCAAACCTAATTTGATCAATTTTGGGTCAATTTTGTGGTACATGAATTATATCTCAATAACACTATTTTTTTTAAGATATGAGAATTGGATTAAATATTCTAAAAACAACTCCATGCTTGAATGAACAGAGTAGAAAATCCAGTATCTGTTGTCTGTATCCTTGGGACTGGCACCTAAATGGTTCACTGGGTCATAGCACTGTATATAATTGAAATTTCTTATTTGTATATTAGTAAATATATGTTATAGTTTTACATATCATATAAAAGATACACTATTTAGAGCTCATGACAAAAACAGGTGTCAGAACTATACAACTTCACATTTGCTCTTTGCAACAATTCACCCTACAACTCAGTGGCTTTAAACTACTCTGCTGCTCTTGTGGTTATGGTCAGTTGGTGAGTTAGGTGGGCATTTGGGATGGCTGAGTTTCTCTCTGCAGTGATCTCTCATCTTCTAAAGGCTAGTTTGTATTCTCAGAACAAAAACATTTTTGTCATTTATTCATGTCTCATTGGCCAAAGCAAGTCACATGCCAAGCTCCAAATTCAAGGGATGGATAAACAGAATCCACCTACACAGAGACACAGGAAAGAATCTGTGGCCATTTATTTGCAAACTATGACAAGAATTCTTGACTCACCTTGGCTCCTCCAAGAATGCTTTTATAACCTCCAAGGTCTGTAAATTAGTGTGAATTAACACCTTTTGATTGAAACAGGCATGAATCAAATGTAAGTATAAACTGCATTCTAGTGTCATCCCTCCATTCCTCTCTAATCTTAAAGATTTTCTAGGAGTAAATAAACTATAAAGCTGATTTGGATAAAAAATTTACCTTACAAGCCTCCATCTGGTATAGCAGAATTTTTTCCATTATATGCTGCAAAGCCAGTGCTTCATGTACTCATTTCTGGGGGGAGAAATGGGAAAACTGATGTCATCATTTAAAGTATAACATTTGCTTTTTAAAGTTTTTTTTTATTTTTTTATTTTTTTATAAACATATTTTTATCCCCAGGGGTACATGTCTGTGAATCGCCAGGTTTACACACTTCACAGCACTAACCATAGCACATACCCTCCTCAATGTCCATTACCCCACCCCCCTTTCCTGACCCCCTCCCCCCAGCAACCCTCAGTTTGTTTTGTGAGATTAAGAGTCACTTATGGTTTGTCTCCCTCCCAATCCCATCTTGTTTCTTTTCTTCTTTTTCTACCCCTCTAGTCCCCCATGTTGCACCTCCACTTCCTCATATCAGGGATATCATATGATAGTTGTCTTTCTCTGACTGACTTATTTCACTAAGCATGATACCCTCTAGTTCCATCCACGTCGTTGCAAATGGCAAGATTTCATTTCTTTTGATGGCTGCATAGTATTCCATTGTGTATATATACCACATCTGCTTTACCCATTCATCTGTTGATGGACATCTAGGTTCTTTCCATAGTTTGGCTATTGTAGACATTGCTGCTATAAACATTCGGGTGCAC